>CM065382.1:2555000-2765000 GCA_033060915.1 Euryodendron excelsum
ACTCTAGCCAAGAACATGGTTTACATGGTTGATGTTTAAAAACCATTCCAATGAAGGTTTTCTTGGGGCCATTATAACCATAATCTTGACAAGAGTATAAAGGGGTCCAAAAATCAACATAGTGATGACAACTTTTTAAGGCACCATTTTTAATGCAAAGATGGAGGGAATGAGTTTTTGATAACCATTTTTGTAGGAGGCCATTCCATCAAGAGATGGTTTCTATGGCCAAATAAAAGGAAGACTACTCAAGAGAGGGTTCCATGGGGTCATTCCAACCACTACACTTAAAAGAATGGAAATCTCAGAAATTAGAGAATTGAAAAGCAACCCTTATGCAAGTTAAAATGTCATGATGCCAAGGTGAGAGTTAAGGGGTTAGTAGGGGATTTTCTAAGGCATGATTTCTAAAGTCCCATCCTAAGCTTCAAGGAGCCAACTCTTAGAACAATTTTTGAAAGAAATATAGGGTTTGGAAATGTCATGGAGTTGAAGAGTAATGTAAGCATTATAGAACATGACAATAGACATAAAAATGAAGCCAAGCACACAAGACATGATCAAAATAGTAATATGCAAAGAGTCATGATCATATACAAGGTGTTTAGGCAACACCACATAAATAAGGGGCTCCTAGGCCATACCATCTCAAAGTAGGTTAATGAGAGGTCCCCCTACACGGTGGCTCTCACTTGCTTTCCTCTAGGTATGATCTAAGAGCCCTATTGGCTCAAGCATGCAAGAATGGAGGGTGTAGATGGGGTTTAAAATAGAGAATAGCTTAAGTAGGCCAGGAGGGAGAAGAGAAGAATGGGGGAAGACACAAATGAAAAAGGGATACCACCTTTTGCCTTCAACACACTTGTAGTCTTCAATAGATGTCTTGATTGGAGCTTGAATGACTTCAAGAGGGCTTGAAGGGCTGGAATGAAGTGTGTAATGGTATATAAGGCCTTATAGGTGAAGTGTATAGGCTCGAGGGAGGTAGAATCTAGCCTAAGTGTTGGAAGAGTGGAATACATGTAAGGATTCGAGGTTCTAGAGCAGTTTCAGCAGAGTTTCGTATCAATTTCGAAGATGGAATATACAAAGGGGTGGTACGGTATTTATAGGCATTCTGGAACAGGCTATACGCATGTGTTACATGCGCAGGTACTGTTCCATTGCTAGAATGACACGTAGCACCCTGTGTACTGGTTAAATCTCGACTGTTGATCGAAATTTGGTCAATCTCATCAAATTTTGAGCGCATGTAGCATATGCTCCATCACCGGAAAATTTCGTCCAAACTTTGTCTCGATAATTAAGTCAATCGGGAAGGTTTCGGGGGAATTGATTGCGCCCACGGTGCTCTCTTATGGTTTCTCGTGAATTTTCATGTTTTTTGAAAGTTTGAATTATGTTTGGAAGCATGGGATATCGTCTCGGGAAGAGTGCATAAAAGGACACTTTTACGGAGCGTCTGTGATACACTCTAAGGGTGTTTAAAATAGGCTATTTTCGTGCCGTGTGATCAAAGCCTTCGGGAAGCGATCTTTTCAATTAAACCGTACCGATGGAAAGTACTCTAAAAATATTCTTGGGAATTCCCAAATTTACGCATTTCTCTAGTCATTTGTTGGTGCGTTTTATTCAGGGAATTGGAGAAAAAGTCAGCCTTGGCGGAGCGTCTGCGAGACGCTCCTAGGGTTGCTGAAAGTTGTAATTTTCGCGCCGTACGATGGAGGGCTTTAGGAAGCGATCTATCCGATCGAGCCGTATCGATGGAAATATCTATGAATAAGCTTTCGAGAATTCCCTGATTTACGCATTTCTCAAGTCAGCTGACGGTGTGTTATAACTAGAGAATCGGGAGAAAAGACAATTTAGGCGGAGCGTCTACGAGATGCTCCAAGGAACCTTTATCGAGTCATGAGCGTTTAATGTCGTAGGGTCATTCTCGGGTTAAACAAGGGTGTATGGTGAAACTCTTTGCTCGAAATCCCAAGACCGGTGCTGTTTCAGGGCATATTTGGATTGCTAGAAGCGAAATGGTCATTTTGGCCAGGATTGGCTGGAAATGGTTAGGAATGGTTTGGTGTGTTATGTTAAGCATGTAGGGTTGTTCAGGGATGGTTTTGGAAGAGTCTTTTAATGTTCGGTTGGGTTTGTGCAACGCTGAGGTGTTCAGGGGCAAAACGGTCATTTTGACCGGAGTGAGCCGGAATAAGACCAGAATTGGATCAAATAGTGTGCGGGGGACACCTAATGGTTTAACAACATTTTGGAATAATGGAATTATCGTTTTAAGGGATTTTAAACTTTCTCAAAACGTGCTTGGAAGCCCAAGGGGCAAGTTTGGTTATTAGGCTTCCATTAGGCCCATCGGGCCCGAGAAGCGGTTGACTGACTGGATAGGGGTTTGAAAGTTGATTTAGGCTCGAATGTGCTTACGGAGTTTTGAAAAGGAGTTCGGTCAGGCCGGAGATTATCGGGCGGGCAAAAATGGGTGCTTACACCCATCTAATATTTCAACAACGTGGGATGTCCTATTGGGTCATGCTCCCTCGTCATTAAATCAATGTACGTGTATAGACAACCTACTTCAATAAGTGTCGATACTTTATAGCGGAATTGAAATGGAAAAGTAACGGTATTGTGCAAGATCGTGCTCGCATGGCAATTCGTATACTATTTTGATTAAACAGTTGCATCTGCTGGTTAGTTAGTGAGATGCTTTCTCAGTGCATTTCAGCTAACCAAAAATCAACTCTATTGCCTCAAATGAAATTTGATACCTTACTTGACTGAAAATGTTATCATGTAAATGTTGATCGTTTGGAATGTTAAGAGATCTCTCGAATGACTTCTTAATATCCCCAAACTGAATTCTCAACATCTTATGTATTTTTTCAAAAGATGTTTGTAGGGATGACATGGTATCTCCCAAATATAACTTCAGCCTCGCATGTGCAGACTCTACCCTGTAATAAAAAAATGCATTATGTTTTAATAATGAGTAGAATTGAAATAGTACAATAATAAGCAGAATTGAAATAGTAAAGTTATAAAGTGACTATACCTTTGACTTAAATTGCTCCCGAGGTGCATACATGTATCAACTCATGCTGAAACAAACTACTCTTTGTAAGGGTGTAACCATGTCTCCTAAAGGTATTTTAGGACACCCTTGAATCGTCGGTACTCCTCGCGTATGACTTTCCACTTCTGCTGATAAGACCATTGTGTCAATGAATTAATGAGCGAGTGCAATGACACATAAAAGCGTTTCCACTCCAGACCAAGCATAGGGGCGCATTTCTTCATTACGCACTAGTTTATATGCCAAATACAAAGGATGTGACATAGCATGGGAAAACATATTTCAATGGCATTAATCGCCGAATCACAATCTGAAACAAAATCCGATGACAACAATGCATCCTTTTCAACCATCCACTTCTTGAAGGTACCTAATACCCATGTAAGTTGCTTTGCCCTCTCATTATTAAGATATACGAACATAAGCGAGTAAGTTCGCATCGTGGATATGATACCCACAACCTCTAATAATGGTAACTAATACTCATTGGTTTTGTATTTGGCATCAATGATCAACATGGATGGAAAGTTGACAGACAGCTCTAGGCTTTTTTGATGAACTCAAAGAATATGTGTGATTTCATTAGTGTTTGGATTTGTACGGTAATTATGGAGGTATTCTTTCTTAATTAATTGCTCTAAGACATACTGAACATAATTTAGACCACCCCGTTTGACAGATTTATTTGTGAAAATGGCATTATAAATGCTTATGATTCCCGTAGTGTTTAATGAGTCTCTTTCCTTCAAAATAATAAGAATTTCATGAGGTGCGGTATTGTTGGCCGTGTCGAGTACAAATTATTTCTTCATTGGTTTTAACCTACACGGGTACTCATGGCCATTAATATATTCAACTGATATCAATTATGAAAATTACAGACAACCATTAAATCCCACATCACACCATCTAAAGGTATTAGTATGCCTCGCAGCTCAAATGGGCATTCACATTTTGTAGTCCCAGTATTTTTTTTTAAAGATTGCCTATCAATCGGATATCTTGGCATTTTGGCAGCTTATCGCCTTTTAAATTAGCAAAATTTTTAATAACCACCACAATACCATTCTTCAGACCAAATGTCTTCGCCTAATTTATCATATCTTCTCTATTTTCAAATATCTATATAAAAAAATATAATGAAGATGTATAAGTACAACATTATCCAATCTGAACATAATTTCTCTATTTACAAAATAAATAATGAATATGCATAAAACAATGATAATAACTAATTTGATCTGTGGTAAATTTGGTAGCATAATTGCGATTGTTGTTGGAGATGCTCTCCCAACTAGCAACATCATTCTCAAATGACTAACTATCTGAAAATAAATCAAAATAGTCATCCATAATGTTCTTCTATGAATTATGAAAAGGGATGGCTAAGAAGAGAACTCTGTTATAGGAAGAGAGAACAAGAGGCTGAGAGGAAGAGAGCAGTGGAGGAAGGTGTGACTGAAGAGTGACTGAAAATAAAGTGTGAGAGGAGGATTTAAAGGGAGGGGCGTCGAGTTGGGGGGTAATTTAAATGAGGGAGAGGTTTTGACATGTGTCAAGAGTTGGAGGTAATTTAAAGGAAGGAAAAAGTTTTGACATATGTTAAAAATTAAACAAAACTAATAAAAATAAAAATAAAATGCAGGTGGGGTCTCAGGTTGGAGAAGGAGTAATGTAAAGGGAGGGGCAGGTTTTGACATGTATCAAGGGTTGGGGAGATAATTTAAAAGAAGAAAAAAGTTTTGAAATGTGTTAAAAATTAAATAAAACAAAAAAAATTGATGAAAAATAATAAATAAAATTAATTTAAAAAATAAATAAAATTAATAAAAAAATAAAATTAAATAAAACTGAAAAAAAAATACAAATAGGGTGATTCGGTTGAATTGTAATTTTAAGAGAGAGAAAATAATATAAAAGTGATTGCGTGGGGACAAGGGGTGTCGGGGGCGGTGTCAGGGAGAAGTCATTTGCATCAAACCCTAATTGAAAAAGTTTCTCTCTCTCAGAATATCAAACCCTAATCGAAAAGGACCCAATACTTAATTAATTAATTCAAACACTTGACTAATTTAAATTTGGACCAGTCAGAACAACTAATTATATATTCTTCCTTTATGGTGCTGGCGCCTCCAACTCCGACTGCTGCTATTTTCGGTCTACGCACACAGTTGCAATAACAGTCCTCTAAGAGACTCTTCTCTCTCCCTCTGTCTCTCTCTCTCTCTCTCTCTCTTAAAAGGAGAACTTCCATGAAAGATTGGTAGATCGGGCCTAGGAGACCAGAGACCATGGCGGTGACCGTACAGAAGAATCTGTGGGACGGCGTTCTTGAACTGACCAAGTCGGCTCAGGAGAGGGGCAGCGACCCCCTGATGTGGGCGGTTCAGCTCTCCTCCAGCCTCAACTCCGCCGGAGTTCCGCTGCCGTCGACGGAACTTGCGAACTTGCTCGTCTCTCACATATGTTGGGCCAACAACGTTCCGATAACATGGAAGTTTTTAGAGAAGGCCTTGATGACGAAGCTCGTGCCGCCGATGCTCGTTCTTGCTCTTCTTTCTACCAGGTATTGATTCAAACTACCTGTTTGTCAGTTATTTTTTGAGAGATCATTTGTATTTAAGTCTATGTGTCTCAAAATGTACATACATATATATACACGCACACGGTATGGCTGTGGCGGACGCAGGATTTCGGTTGAGGGGGGGGCAAAGATTTTTTTTTTGGTTGAAGGGAGGATTAAGGAAATTTTTCGATTTTTGGGAGATCAGTATATTATATAGTATTCTATATATCCAAAAATCTACAATGGTGAATGGAAATTTGAAAATTTTGGAGGGGCAAATTCACTATTATATCCTAAATATCCAAAATTTTCAGGGTATATAAGAGATTTTCAAAACTTTGGGGGAACCTATCCAAGAAGAAAGGGTCCATCATTAATTATCATATTGAAGCAGAGAAGCATAGACACACTACGTATATTAGAAGATTGATATGTTCTTTGAAGTTTAAAGGAAGGGTATACAGTAATTCGTGTTTGTTGTTTGGGCCTTTCTTGGTTTGACAACCAAAAAGTAATTCGTTTTTGTGTTGCCGTGGTCTGGTTTGGCCTTTCTTGGCTTGACAACCAAGAATTCACTTGTTTCTGTATACCATTTGAGTCCGTACTAAGCAATTATTTGCATTGCCCTACAGTGCTTTCCACAAAGAATGGCATTGCTTTAAATGTTGCATATTTTTATGCTAAATCAATTATTACTATGATTGCCTGAATCTTTGCTCGTTACAGTGTAGTTCCAAGTCGACGATCCCATCCTGCGGCTTACAGACTTTATATGGAGCTCCTCAAGAGACATGCCTTTTCATTTGCTTCTCAAATTAACTGTTCTAGTTATGAAAAGTAAGTTCAGTTTTGGTCTATTTGTTGCAGTTATCTTTTACATCTCAAATTTAGTTTTTTTCCTGCATTTATCATGATATTGTTAGGAGAACCTATTCACTGAGACCTACTGCTTAGCAGTTGCTTTGAAATGCTGTCTTGTGTATTATGTTGTATTTATCATCGCCATGAAGAGCCAATTGAACTGTATTATGTTTGGACATTTGATCTTTCTCCAGCCAGTCCAACCTTGACAAAGCCCAAGTGAGGTATACTTTTTAAATATTGTATCACATCAAGCAATTCAATATGATTTTTAAACTGACATGTAGTCTATTGCCAAGGCCAGTAGCCTGTTAGTATTTGAGAATAATCATATCCGAATCACCTTTCTTTTTGAGGTGTTACGTGCTACCAGGAACTGTTGTGGACATTTTAAGGGAGTGGAAGAAGGTGCACATCATGTTGGAAAAACTTGCAATGGGCTAGACTTCGATTGAGGGTGAGTGCATTGACCGTTTCGACAATAGGACATAGGGGTGGGGTTATGGAGATTTTCCTTTTGAGTTGGCAAGAGTCTGCTGCTAGGCTTGAGTTGAGGAGGGAGACGTAGCCTGAAATTGATAGTATAGGGTTGAACCATGCTGGGCAAGACGAACAGCGTGGTGTCAACACAATGGAGGAGCATGTGCAAAGGTTTGTGGAGTGATGTAGCCTGAATGTCATGAAAATTTCTTTAAATATATTGTATGCAAAACGAGATTGAGATAGAAGAGAAGAAAGGGACAGCAGAAAGACATAGGGGGGAAGATAGGAATAGGAGGTAAAAAAAAAAAAAAAAAAGAGGGATATAATAGAGAGAGAGAGAGAGAGAGAGAGAGAGAGAGAGAGAGAGAGTGTGGCTTGCCCCAGTGGTTTGGGTCTTGTACGGCCAAGCTCATGCTTTGGGGGTTCAAACCCCAATAGCTGCTCCCCCTTTCTAAAAAACAAACTCTTACCTATCTTTAAAAAAAAAAAAAAAAAAAGAGAGAGAGAGAGAGAGAGAGAGAGAGCAAAGCTCTTCCAAATATTTGAACTTTTATTTGTCTTCAAAACCTAATTAATTTTTTTTTCTCCTAATAGGTCATTTTATAAACCTTACAAATCCTTAATGGCAAGCAAATATCATTTAAATTACCTTATTGATATGGTAACAACTCAAGCCCCAATATTTCATCCCCAAACTGTAAAAATATCAAAAAATAGGAAAAATAAAGCTATGCAATTAAAAAAAATCCTAATAAAATTCTTACACTCAATTTACTATTTTTGTGGAAATCTTGCAACTAGGCTACATCATGGACTTATAAAGAGGGGGGGACTGCCGGTGCTCAAAAGAGCAAGGTAAGGGAGATATGTGGCATTCTATAATTCCCTTTAAAATTTTAAATATAATATGTGAGGCATTGGGGACCAAACGAGCCAGCAGCATGGGCCTAGGCATCAGGCTTTTGATGGGCTTGAGTTATTTTTCCACAAGAGAGGGCAGTTGGTGGATTTTTTTGGGTAGGCCAAACTCAAGGGGGATTGGTTAGTTTAATTCCGTGGACTGGACTCCTCTAGCATTGGTAGCTTGAACATCACGTGGACCATAACATGTGGGTGATTTAACTCCTGATAAATATGAGGATGAGAGATAAAATTATGATGAAAGGGTGATGGATGTGCAAAAGGGCATGGGAGGACATGCATCACCTTCTCCAACATTGTTGGGTGGCTAAGGAAGTGTGTTTGGCCACTTTGGTGTTTTTAGTGTTGGGAGTCTAGTAGATGATTCCGTGTGCAGAGGGAAGCTGGTAGCAGGTTGGGTAACAGAATTGAGGGAAAGAGTGAGGAAGGCATGGAAGGCTTCTCTATTAGGGGTGAGGTGTGTATGTGAAAAGGAAAAAAAAAAAAAAAAAGAGGAGAATATTTGAGGAAGAAGAGATTTTAATTCATATTTTTGAAGGGACCTTCATTTTTGAATTAGGGAGTTATTTCCCTCTTGCATTGTTTTGTTGAGTCTTTTGGAGAGGTGAATCTGCCCGTCATCCCTCTCTTTTTGGTACTCTTTAATATTAATTTTTGTCCTTATCAAAAGATATAAATGGAAAGGCGGTTTTCAGCATGTTCGATGCCATACTCCCCATTGGTTTTACATGATCACATGATTGCTCTAAGTGTTCAAGTGCCATGATTGCTCTAAGTAGCAAGGACATGGAACATGGATATGCTGACATGGTGCATTTAGATGGTATTGTTGTTCCTTGGCACTTGCATTTTTTTTTATTATGCCCACCTGAGATGGAGATATGGAGGTTGACTTGAAAACAAACAACACGACACCAATATACGGAGGACCCTACAGTCAATAAGAGAGGTATAACTGTGATAATTCTTCCTACATTAATAGTTGTTTTCATGTAAGATAAAACTTGATAATATTTATCATAGGGAAAAATGAGGAAGAAAAAAAATATTAAACTCAACAAATATTGTATACATGACAACTTATCAAAAGTATATATAATGTATACAATATCATGCATGCCACTGCCGACAAAATTCTTTTCTTTTTTGTTTCTGCCCGTGCGTGTATGTGTGAATCATCCTATTTCCAAGTTTCTTCTGCATGGCTCCTTCAAAGAAATGCATTTGCCACACAAGTCATTTGTTGAAAGTGTCCAAGACTTGTTGGTCAAGTGTCCAAAATTATGATATTTATTTCCACATGGCAGACACTTCCCAGAAATGCCAATAACATGTCTAGGTCTGTCGTAAAAGTGTGTGTCTGATATATATGCAGCTCCTTAATTGAAGTGTCCATGCCACAATTTGATTTCTAGTCTATAAGTGACTCTATATTGTGTGATACTGAAAATTAAAATTGCTTGATGAATTGATAAAAGTATATTAGATTATTAGTTTTTTTTTTTTATAAGTGACATAAGTGTACTGTAGGGGAAAAAGCTCAATCCACCTAGGCAGAACGTATTTAATAGAAAAATAATATATTAAATTATTTTAGACAATCAAATTGATTATTATGTGAAACTACCTTAATATTGTGTTTTTCACATTTTCAGAAGAATGAGTAATTTGCTTTTCCATTTCATTTGAGCTTTGATTAGACTGTAGAGCTAGTGAAGTGACTAGTTCATTCATATCATGCATTGAATGATGTGAACCCTTGCATTGCTTCAACTTCATGTACAAGCATGCATTCAGCTTCGGCCATATTTTGAATCCATGCCTGTTTTATCCAGTTAAGGGTGGATGTAAATTCCTAGGTTGCTTAATCTTGTAGTTGATCTTGGTTTATTTTGACACTGTTATTCCACTTCGTTGTAATTCACATATTCAATTTGATGTTTAAGGAAAGAAAAGTGATGAGCTATTTCTTGCCGAGCAAACTCATTTGTTTTGTGGCAAATATGTGTATCATGTCTTTCCTTTGAGAATAGTTGTGAAAGAAATATCACTTGACATTGAAATTATGTGCGGTTCTAGAGGAGCAGTGTGATTGATCTGTATTTGTTTGGCAAATCAAATGGATTGGAAAAAGCTCTGTTATCTGGGAAAACTGCTATAGTGGGAAAATGTCATGTAAAAAGATAAAGGTTGGGCCTGATCTATTCTATAGTAGGAACCTAAACGGGATTCTGAATTACAGAAGGCATCACCGGTGACACTAAAGGATTTGGTTTATTCTTTGTCATTTCTAGTCAGTCTAGTACTCTGGTTATGTAAGGAATCAGGTTTACCTTTCAGACCATTACGCATTGGTTTCATGTCATCTCCCCCGGTCCCTTCCCCTTCCTTCTTTATCTGTCACATGTACCAAGAAATTCACAAGATACATTCCCTGCCTCCACCATGCAAAAGGAGAATCCCTATTCTTCATGGGATAATTTTTTCTTTTGGTTCCTTCAATATTGAGAAGTGACCTTCAAGATAATTTAAAATTTTTTATTGTTTGTTCATTCACATATGCATTATACTCAAATACAACCTTAACACAGCTGAAGAAAACGAATATGTCATGAATTCTGTCTTAACACAATTGGACTGGAGGGACAAGAAGTCTCATGTAGAATGAACTCTTTGATCATGTAATACAAGAATTTCTGATATCCATGTAGCTGATCCTTCCTGCTTCGTCTAACCAGTAGTGTCATCTTTGATTGTGTTTAGTATATGGTTTTTCTTTAGTTCTGGATCAAGTGTTTGCAATGTGAAGTGATTAGCATACTTACTGTTGGATTTGCAGGATCATGAAATCAATAGATGACATTCTTCATCTTTCCCAGATATTTTCCCTTCAAGCGTCTGAACCTGGGATACTTCTAGTTGAATTTGTCTTTTCAATTGTATGGCAGTTACTTGATGCATCACTAGATGATGAAGGATTGCTGGAACTTACACCAGAAAAGAAGTCTAGGTGGCCAATTGGGACCCAAGATATGGACATAGACGGTCATGATAACTTTGATGAGAAGAGAATGGAACGCCATGAGGGAATGCACAAAATAAATACAGTAATGGCTGTTGAGATAATAGGAGAATTTTTTGAAAATAAAGTGACTTCCAGGATTCTTTACTTGGCACGTCGAAACATGTAAGAATTATATCTGTTCTTTTGTTCTTTTATGCTTATGGTGCTAATGTGAATTTGACATTATGTGAGTGAAAACAAGCAATTCCTGCAGTGGATTTTTGACCGATGGTCTGTTGGTCTGAATTTTAGATTGTTTGTGGTAGTCATTCCATTGCTTTATTGGATGGAAGCCAATTCATGCATTACTCTTCTGTCCCCTCTTAGGTCTTCACACTGGGGAAATTTCATTCTGCGCGTGCGACTGCTTGCTGCAAACTCATCAGCTTTGAGAAATTCAAAAAATGTTACTCCAGAGGCTCTTATACAGTTAACATCCGATAAACGTAGAGTCCTGTCCCGTGGCAAAACTAGTTTGCAGAAACAGTTTCATGCAGTAATAGCTGGGTCACTTGTATCTTCTACTGGTCAATGTCATGGCACTAGTCAATCTGCACTTTGGCTTCCTTTTGACCTGTTTCTGGAAGATACTATGGACGGATCACAAGTGACGGCTACAAGTGCTGTTGAAATTCTTACTGGTACAAGTCGTTTCTCTCACTTTCATGCTCAAAATGGCTTTCAAAGATTTAGATGTAACTTTAGTTCTCCTGAATTATAGTTAAAAGTAGATTGGTGTTGCAGGTCTAGCGAAGGCTCTACAGGCTGTCAATCAAACTACCTGGCAGGATACATTTCTTGGCCTATGGATTGCGGCTCTACGGCTTGTTCAGAGGGTGAGAACTCATGAAAACTTTATTCTAGTAGTCCTTTTATTTAACGAAAAATATTTTTGGGTGGTAGGATACACAAAGCCTTCTACGAACACTGGGGGCAAGTTTTTGGTCGTACTTCCACTTCACTTTCAAGTCTGGCAAATATTTCAAATTTTAGCAAAACTGAGTAATTTGTTTCAATTATGAGCTATTTAGTATTCTTGCAGTTTAATTTGACCTGGTCTTGTTGATTTCATTTTGAGTCTGACTAGGATTGAGATATCTGATGAACCAAGACTAGTGCTTTGATATTAGACCCTCTATATATAGTTATCAATTATATATATATATATATATATTAGACCATTTATATATGGTATGAGGAAAGCTTCAAAACTGGAAAAGTGGCGTATGCCAAATGATCTTATTTACTTATATGGATCTGATGGAACATGTGGGAGTTATAAATTAAACTGCATGTCAAGAAAGATTCACGTAAGGTTTTCTTGATATTTTTCCATTGTAAATTTTCTCATGTACTTTCTACTAGATTCCATTCATGTGATGCCTGATATATATTTTTGGTTTGTTCATAATGTCATACACAATCACCCACCCACGAGGTGGCCCAATTGTAAGGGCGAGCAAGGGACTGTGTGGTGAGGCGCACGGTCTTGGGTTTGATTTCCCCTGGGATTAAACTCGTGATTTAAGTGGGGAGTCGTGACTGTGGTTTGCTGTGCTAGCTACCCTACAAGGGATTAGTCCCACCGAAGGTGGGGATACCCTGTTATAAAATAATAATAATAATAATAAAATAATGTCATATGCAATATAAGTGTTCCAAAATTTGCGCTGCCCACATTCATTATTATTTCTCTCTTCTCTTTTGGTTTTTTTAGGAAAGGAATCCCAGTGAAGGACCTGTACCTCGTCTAGATACATGTTTGTGTTTGTTGTTGTCTATTACAACAATCGCAATTTTGCATATTATTGAGGAGGAGGAAACTGCCTTTATTAATGAAGTTGAGTGCAGTGTCAGTAATCAAGGGAAAGAGAAACATGTTTCAGGAAAGCGTCGCAGGGATTTAGTTTCCAGCCTACAGCAATTGGATGATTATGAAGGCTTGTTGACTCCACCCTTGCCTGTAATTTCAGTAGCCAATCAGGCTGCTGCCAAAGCAATTATGTTTCTGTCAGGCGTAACAGTTGGGAGTGGATACCTTGATGGTGTGAGCTTGAATGACATGCCAGTGAATTGTTGTGAGTATCAGTTACCCTTCGTTATAACAACTGTCTTGATTGTCGATTGATGCAAAGGCTTAAGCTGTTAGTGAAATAGCCCAACAATGTGTATTAAGCTCACTCTGTCACCTGCTTGCAACCCCTTCCTGCATATGGAAAAATAAATCAACACAAAAGGAACTAAACAAGGTTTACAGATGCAAACAGAACTGAGTGCACACTAACAAACATAGTGTCGGAACAATTCACATACAACAAGATTTAAACCTATGATCATGGTATTAAAATGCTGATACCATGGTAGATTATTAGTTGCATCTAAAGCTTAAGTTGTTAGGGAATGGGCCCAACAATGTATATCAAGCTCTTACAAATTGATTCCATGAAAGTTTCCATAATGGAGAAAAAAATGGTCCTACATGTGCCCTCTATGAGGACGATCCTTGTTTGTTGCTTCTTGCGATTTTATTGTCACAGAAGTCCCCTTGATTTAGAACCTCCTAAACCTGTTTCCTGCAATTTCACTGTACAGTAATGGGTTTCTTAAAGTAATTGAATATTCAATGCATTTGTATATAACTAACTGGTTACATTGGTTTTGCAGAGTATTGTTTGTTGCTTTTGCTTTTCCTGAGTTTTCCAGCTCTGCATTTAGTAGCAGCACAAAACTAAAACAAAAAAAGGAAGAAAAATAGATAATCCCATTGTTTTTCCAATAGTGTATATCTTCGGTTCATTTTTTACTTGTTAAAAAAACTATTAAAAAAAAGGCGTTTTGAAAAGAAAAAAAATGTTTAGCTTAAATTCATTTTCAATATTGTTATTCATTATTTTCGCAATTTACTTCAACAAGTTGTGTCTTACGATGTCACTAATTTATTCTACCCATGTATTCATCCTTTTCCTTTTTCCTGGTTTTTGGCTCAGCTTGTACGTGTGCCTAGCTGAAGCTATGTTGAGCTATGTTTTTTATTTTATTTTCTATTGGGCATGGAATGGATACTCATTTTGAAGGTATATCTGGAAACTTCTAATTAG
Organism: Euryodendron excelsum; assembly: GCA_033060915.1. NCBI lineage: Eukaryota > Viridiplantae > Streptophyta > Magnoliopsida > Ericales > Pentaphylacaceae > Euryodendron > Euryodendron excelsum. The sequence goes on from CM065382.1 coordinate 2,569,076, forward strand.
TTTAAATTTGATTGCAGCTGGAAACATGAGACATCTGATTGTTGAGGCTTGTATTGCTAGAAATCTTCTAGACACTTCAGCATATTTATGGCCTGGCTATGTAAAAGGCCGCAGCAACCAAATACCTCGTAGCGTTTCTGGTCAAATGCCTGGCTGGTCATCGTTGGTGAAGGGGTCCCCCCTAACGCCTCCAATGGTAAATGCCTTGGTCTCAACTCCAGCTTCAAGGTAAGATGACAGTAGTAATTTCTAAATATTTTTTTGCCTAGGTCCCCTTTCACCCAGTTTACCTAGTTTGGATGGTAGTAGTGTCACTCCAAATAGAAACAACACTATCTCAAATATTTTCCTCACTGCGACCCTACCCCGTCCTCAAAGAGGGATTTCCTTATGGTTCCCAAACCTGGAGGACCTTAATTTTCATTTGATCGGATATCTGCGTGATGATTGGATTGGTGGAAGTTTAGTTCAAGAAAGTTTCCTGTCCATTAAATCTTTTTTCTGCTTTCTGGTCCAACAATTCCATTTTATTTTCATCCCCAACTATAGGTTAATTCTACCTTTTATTCCACGGCTAGATGGTTCGGGAAAGATATAATCCAACAAAGCCTTTTCCGTGTAACTGGGGGTATGTAGTTAGGACTTGGGAACAGATATCGTGCAGAATCTTTTTATATTTACTATTACGTCATGTTTCGAGCTTGTGGAAAGGAAGGGGAAGGAGAAAAAATAATTATTTTCTTTCCTTCCCCTGTTGGATTATACCTAGGATAGAAAGGGAAAGGAAAGAGAAAGGAAAGGGAGGGAAAAGTCAGGGAAAAGAGATGGAAAATACTCTCTCTCTTCTCTCTCTCCCCTTTAAATTGCAAACAAGGGAAAGGGTTTTTCTTTCACTTTCCTTTCATTTTCTTTGCAAAACCAAACAAGGGAAGGGACAACGCTTCTCCTACCATTTCTCTCACCCTTCCCTTCCCTTCCCTTCCACAATTTCTGCAAAACCAAACAAGGGAAGGGACAACACTTCTCCTACCATTTCTCTCCCCCTTGCCTGCCCTTTCCTTCCCTTCCCTTCCACAAGTTCCAAACAGGCTGGTAGCTTCTATTGTGGTGATAAGGGCAAGTTACTAAGTTCATAGTGCATTCATTTTACGTCCTGCTGAATTACTATCTGAAGAATCATGTACTATGTTCTATTCATTCCTACTTTTGTAGTAAAAAGGCATAGCATCAAGTTCGTAACTTGTTCATTTTTTCTCTGGCAGTTTATTTTGTAAATTATATGAAAGTGGCAAACTATATGAGTAACCATAACATTTCCTTTTTTATTTTAAACTATAGCCTGGTCTTCAGTAAAACCCTTTTCTTTACTGAAGCCAGGTACATCAGACGCACTTTCTTTTTCTTTTTTTTTTTCAATTTACCAGTGGTAAGGCAACTGAATTTAAGCTCATGGATTTGATGGAAGCTTAGCAGAAATAGAGAAAATATATGAGATTGCTGTCAAAGGTTCAGATGATGAGAAGATAGCTGCTGCTACAATTCTCTGTGGGGCGTCTCTAATACGTGGTTGGAATATGCAGGTAGTGTGGTGAATATTCTTGAATCACCCTAAGATATCACGTTACAGTAGACTGCTTGATTGACGTCTTGTTTATTTGGAATAACCAGTCACTTGTCTTTTTCCCATTTGCTCCTTTTATTTAAAATGTATTTTGGTATGCTTGCAGGAACATATTGTTCTTTTGATTACAAAATTGCTGTCACCTCCAGTTCCTGCTGATTATTCTGGGAGTGAGAGCCATTTGATAAGTTATGCTCCATTTCTGGATGTTCTCCTTGTCGGACTATCATCTGCTGATTGTGTTCAGATTTTTTCCTTACATGGTTTGGTAGGTTGACCTCGCTTTCTTCTGAGTTTTTATCTCGTCATATTTGTTTAAAGGACTTCAAAATTTGTGAAGAGCAGTATGTGAAGTTTTTTTTTTTTTTTACCTTCACATTTAAGGTATGCAAAGAATTAAATAAAATCTGTTTCCCTTTATAGATGGTTTCATTCCTTGGGATATGTCAAATGAATTGTCAAAATTATTTGACAGGTATGCACCAAAAAAGAAACTGGACAAGAAATGTGCCACTTCTTATTTAAGGAGTGAAAATTTTATTATATCTACGGTATTGTGTGCATATAGATTTTGGTGGTACCAATTGATGGCATACAATTTGAAGTTATGAGATGTATCAAAGACCAGAATGGAACCCAGAGCGAGAGATAAAATGAAATCTGTAAATGGATGGAAAAATCCCAAGGCCTTCATATTTTGGCACTGATAAGATGTTGTTCTATTGCCCCTCCAGGTTCCTCTACTTGCAGGCACATTGATGCCCATCTGTGAGGTCTTTGGATCATGTGTACCCAAGGTGTCGTGGACTCCTGCAACAGGGGAAGAAATTTCGTCCCATGCTGTGTTCTCCAATGCATTTACTCTTCTGCTGAAGCTATGGAGGTTTGATCGTCCACCTCTTGAACATGTTACGGGAGATGTGACTCCAGTGGGATCCCAACTAACTCCAGAATACCTCTTATTGGTGCGCAACTCCCAGTTAGCATCATATGCGGTCACACCTAAGGATCGACATAAAAGCAAGAGATTCCCAAAATATTTACTTCCATCATCTACAGAACCAATATTCATGGATTCTTTTCCAAAATTAAAACGCTGGTACCGGCAGCATCAAGAATGCATTGCTTCAACCCTCTCTGGTCTCGTACATGGGAGCTCTGTTCAGCAGATTGTGGATGGGCTCTTGAACATGATGTTCAGAAAAGTAAATAGAGGTGGTCAGCCCCTGACTCCTTCAACTTCTGGAAGTAATAATTCATCTGGGTCTGCAACTGAAGATGCCTCCTTTCGACTTAGATTACCTGCTTGGGACATTCTGGAAGCTGTTCCCATTGTGCTTGATGCTGCTTTGACGGCCTGTGCCCATGGAAGATTGTCTCCTCGTGAACTGGCAACAGGTTAGTTCAATCTGCTTTAGATTGTCTACCTGCTTTTGCGTATTTATGCTTGTAAAACAATGAAATGAGCTCTTTTGTGGGGGAGGTTGGGTTGACAGCTGTGAAAAGAAACCTTTTCTTGTTTGTAACCTTTTCCAGCTTCGTAAACAACGTATGTTGAGTCTGTTTTAGCTTGGTCATCTGAATTCTTTTAAAGGTATTTATTTATAGACATGTACTATTTTTCTTTTACCAAATTCTGCCCATGTTGCAGAAATTGAAGACACTCTTATGGCTTGATTACATGAAAATGTTCTCTTCACTGGAACAATTTAATAATGTCAGCGACATTAATGGGTCATTGGTCCAAGTAGAGTCCTCAGGACAAGGTTTACAGTCTTTGTTCTGGCCTTCCAATGTATGTGTGCCATGTTTCTCCCTGTTATTCAGTGAGCAGGTTGTAAAATATGTTCTCCAGAAAGATAATAATGCATACAAAAGATTGTAAACTTTTTTTATGGTCTCCAACAAGAAACTTTATACATATCAAACTGCAGGGTATGGCTACTTTGAGTAAAACACACACACACAAAAGGTTGCAAACTGCTTAAATCCTTCGCCTCCCCCTTCAGGGTTGACGGGGGTAATAGTAATGCTAGCTGCCTGATGAGTATGTTGATAACATATTCTGCTTACTGTAAGATAAACATTAAAAAGATTAAAAATCATAATTGCTGTGAGTTTGTGTTGTTTAGCATACTTTTTCTAGCGACCTCTTGATTGACCGTTCTAACCTCTTATAAGTTATGCACTGGGGTTGAAGTGTTGCTAAGATCCCTTTTGCTTGTTTCTATCTCAGGTCTCAAAGATCTTGCCGATTTTCTTCCTGCATCCCTGGCTACTATTGTAAGTTACTATTCAGCCGAAGTAACTCGGGGTATTTGGAAGCCTGCGTCTATGAATGGTACTGATTGGCCAAGCCCTGCTGCAAATTTAGCTATTGTTGAGCAACAGATAAAGAAAATCTTAGCTGACACAGGTGTTGACGTCCCAAGTCTTGCTGCAGGTATCTTCTTGCAATAGTTGGTATTATTGACACCCTCAACCCTCAAATTTTTGGGGATAAAAATGAAACAGTTCTTTTCAGGTGAATAGTTTAGAGATTTATATGTGCACAATAGAAATTTCTACTAGCTGAAGCTGGAAATATGGCTGCTTACATTTGCTGAGGAAAGTAGGAACATCTGATTCTAATTGTTCCTATAATTGTTGAAACTAAACGTAAAACTTGTTTTGTTGCAGGAGGAAGCTCTCCAGCTACACTGCCTTTACCCTTGGCTGCCCTTATAAGCCTCACCATAACCTATAAGTTAGACAGGACCACTGAAGGTTTGCTATTTCTGATTGGCCCAGCTTTGGATACCCTTTCAGTTGGTTGCCCCTGGCCATGCTCGCCCATCATAACCTCCTTATGGGCTCAGAAAGTAAAGCGTTGGAGTGACTTTCTTATTTTCTCTGCATCACGTGCTGTCTTCCACCACAATAGTGATGCTGTAGATCAGCTCCTACGACGCTGCTTCACATGCACTCTTGGGCTAAATCCCTCTCCCATGTCAGGCAATGGTGGTGTGGGTGCCCTTCTGGGCCATGGATTTGGGTCCCATTTATGTGGTGGGATTTCTCCAGTTGCCCCTGGAGTACTCTACTTACGAGTTCACCGGTCTGTCAGAAACGTCATGTTCATGACAGAGGAAATTGTTGTCGTTCTAATGTCTTCTGTCAAAGATATTGCAAGCTCTGGTTTACCTACGGAGAAAATGGAGAAGTTGAAGAAGACCAAGCATGGGATGAGATATGGTCAGGTTTCTCTTGCTGCAGCAATGGCACGTGTCAAGCTCGCAGCTGCCCTTGGAGCTTCATTAGTTTGGATAACTGGGGGATTAAATTTGGTTCAGTCTTTAATAAAAGAAACTTTGCCATCTTGGTTTATATCAGTTCATAACTCAGAACCTGATGGAGGGGAATCTGGAGGGATGGTTCCTATGCTAAGGGGCTGTGCTCTTGCATATTTTGCATTGCTTTCTGGGACATTTGCTTGGGGAGTGGACTCATCATCACTAGCATCTAAGCGGCGGAGAAATGTTCTTGCGGCCCATTTAGAATTTCTAGCAAGTGTGCTTGATGGAAAAATATCGCTTGGTTGTGATACTGCAACGTGGCGGGCTTATGTGTCAGGGTTTGTGAGTTTGATGGTGGGATGTACACCAATGTGGATGCTAGAGGTAGATGTAGATGTATTAAAAAGAGTGAGCAAGGGATTGAGACTGTGGAATGAGGATGAACTGGCTCTGGCCCTGCTTGGCATTAGTGGGGTGGATGCAATGGGTGCAGCTGCTGAATTGATTATTGAAAATGAGTTTTGAATTTTCTTAGAAATAATAGGCATAAAAAAAAATAGCAGTTTAACAAAATTTTGTATTGCACGAGGTTAGGGATATTGATGTCTGCACCGTAATAAAACCTTTTTGCATCCTAGACTTCTGTATAGTAATCGATTACTTATGGTTAAAGCAGACCAAAGGTAGAAGAAGAATTGATACTATATATGGTTTTGAAGCCTTTGTACACTTGTATATATGTCTAGTATGAAACTGTGTTGAAGAGTGGAATATGTTAGGGGATTCTGTAACCTTTTCAGTTGTCACTGCCGGAGGTCGTATGGAACTCGAAACATGACGTGTTCCAGCTTCCATTCCGGTCCTTGATTTGACCACAAAGATGCAGAATTGTGTGAGAACAAATCTATATATACATATATCTATATATATATACATGTATAAACACATGCAGCATCTGTTTGTGTATGCACTTGTGCAAAAATATATATGAGAAGCGACCCTGCAGAAAATACTCCTTCTCAATTTTTTCGCTCGACAAAAACTGCACATTCAACTTCTAGTTCATGGAAATTCAGAATCTTATGCCCAATATTTTATAGGAGAGGCTTATTGATGTGCTGATGTATGTGGTAACTGGTGCTTTGTCAATATCTTAGGGTTGGGATTTGAAAGACTAGAAATCTTGTATGCTTTCTTAACAACCCCGGGTGTTAAATGATCACGCGTGCTAAATCATAATCCCAAGTTAAAACAACGTGACGCCCCATTAAGAAAGTTAAACATGAAAGGAACGTTGGATTGTGATTAATGGCAGGCCAAATCACAACAGTGATGGATAATTTCATCCACTGATCAATTCTCAAACCTAACATGAAAAGAGTAAAAGATTACTATGTTTTTTTCTAATCAATTTCCCTTGTAAGAACAAAACAAGTTCATAGCCCCAAAGTTACATATCAAGGCAAGAGCAACTGCAGTAAATGCCTTGTTTGAACAACATGCAGAGTATATCCTTTATATGTAGAATATATATATATATATATATATCTGTTTTTGTATGTGTGGATTCGGCATAAATTTATAAATACTGAATGGTAGGAACTGCAACTATCCATAATTGGACTGAAAAAGGAACTTTTGAAGCAGCAGATGCCTTGCACTTCTGTTGTACATCATAACAGAACACTGAAATTGATTTTTATAATCATTAGAACCAGTAAATGAATTTCAATAACTACATTGCAAAGTTTAAGATGCTGTTGGGGGCAAAAAAGAGAGAGAGAGATGCAGAAGCTCTTATTGAAAGATGAATGAATAATTACACGATATAGTACACCTAGTACCTTCCAACAGACATCCTTATTTGCTGTACCTCCTGATCTTTATTAGAGGATTATTAACTTATACAACAAAAGGGAGGACCTTGAGAAAATATTGGTTTTACTCTTTTTTTTCTTTTTTTTTTTGGTGGGGGGAGAGGGAAGCAAGGGAACCTGTTTCAACCACTTGTGCTCTGGCTTCAAACAGAACACAACTGTGAGACTTCATCTCATAGATGACTAATCCAGCCATCTGCTCAATGACAGGATCACCATCTTTGGAGAAAAATCCTGGAAAAGGAAGGGCCGTGTCAACCAAACGAAGCCATGACATCTCTGCTGGAGGTGGGGGAAGAATAACACTCTCTGAATGATCAGCAGCATTGAAGGCAACAAACAAGTCACCATTCAAAGTGGAAAACTCTGACCTCGAGTCACTCTCCTCTTCGTCAACTTTCAATGTCATGGCTAGGAATCTACTTGATGGGTCTTCCCATTTTGGTGGAGATTGGTCACTGTCATGCCAGTCAATATTCTCCTCTCTCAAGAAGCTCCCCTTCTGAAGAAGATCACTTCGCCTGATTCTCAGAGAACTCAAAAACGAAATGTACTGCATTGTCTGAATCCCAAATCCAGTTCTTAAAGCATTCCAGTCAAAAGGCTTTCTGTCACCATATGCTGGGGAACCTCCAGAAGACTGGCCACATTCATCTCCCATGTTAAGGACAGGAACACCCAATGAAACAAACAAGATGAAGAGAAAATTGCGGATTTGTTTAAGTCGTCTCTCAAGGACCGCAGTATTATTGGTGGGGCCTTCTTCCCCACAATTCCAACTTAGTTGTGAAGCTAATTCACTGTCACTGAAACTGACCAAGTCCACAAGAGGGAGTCCAAAATTTCTGGCAATGAAATTGAAAGAGAATGCCGGTCCTCTCCCATTCAAAAAGATATCTGCACTCCCACAAAGCCGCGTCGCAAGGTTACTAAGAAGACCCTCACCCCTCAAAAAATTTCTCACATCATCACGAAATTTTGTATTTATTTCTGCCCATCTCTTCCAATGAGGAAAAATGATTTCCTTTGATGCCATGTCACACGGGTCCCAACAATCCGCAATGATCTTGGCCTTTGAGAGTAAAGGATCAAAAGCAATTGCTTCAACCAAAGGGGGGCGAGACAAGAGTTCACCATGAAACCCTTTCAACAGCAACGAAGCATTGATAAAACAAAAGCCATCAATGTGAAATTCAAGCACCCAATACCGAAGACTATCTAAAATCATCTGTTGGGCAATAGGGTAATTACAATTCAAAGCATTTCTGGTTCCCAAATCTTCAACTCCACTACCACAATAATAGGATGAGTTATCGAGTTCGTTCAATGCACATCCCTCAGCAGTGTGGGTGAAAACAACCTCTAGAAGAACCTCTATACCATTGGCATGCAACTTCTTCACCATCTCTTTCATTGAATTAATAGTGGCTACAGGGTCACTGGAAGGTCCATATAGGTTCACTGGTGAAAAAAAATGCCATGGGAAATAAGGCCCCTTCTTCTCATCAAAAGGAAACACTGGTTCCAACAAGATAGCATTCACCCCAAGATCTTCAAAATGGTGCAACTTTGCAGTAATGCCAGAGAAGGACCCTGCAACATCATTGGGTAACTCACTGGTCTTGTGCTTAGTAAAACGTTTCACATTTACCCGATAAACCACTAGTTTCTCCATTGGGACAGAAGGACGAACATCACCACTCCAATCAAAAGTAGGTTCCTTGATTAATTTTCCATGACTTTTTAAGAGCAAATCTGAATGCTCATTCCCTATGATCTTAGCATATGGATCCAAAAGAACATGCTCGGTATGAAATTTGTGCCCCTTTTCAGGAATTGGCACCTTGCATCGATAGCCATAGCTGATAAAGGGAAGTGCACTGTCCAATGAAACATGCCAAATGTCACCTGATCGATTGACATATGGATCCAAATCAATCTCTAATGTGGGTTTCTCTTCCTTGTCATCATACAAACACAAAACCACACCTACTGCACTTCGTGAGAAAAGGGCAAAATTCATGGAACCATCAGCCGAAAAGGAAAGACCCAATGGAGCAGGATACCCTGAACCAAAACCAACTGGCACACAGAAATTTGTCTTCCTATGGCTTCTGATATCTGAGCCTTTTGAATCGCCATCCAGAGGAGACTTTAGCAGAAATGAAAGATAGAAGGGCGCTAAACTCCCTTCAAAATCCAACTCAACTGCAAGCTTGCCTGGAGATTTTTGCACAAATGGGGTTTCAATGGTCCTGGATCTGGTATCCGGAATTGAACTTTGTAAGTCCCAAGGCATAAAATGTGATGAATCAGATCTGAATATATCCCAACTCATTACCAGCTTATCCTCACTACTGTATAGTTGCAAGGATGAAACTTCAATATACACGCTGTATTTGAGATTTTTCTTCCTAATAAGCACCTTCACCTGACCATCAATTTCTGTCCTAAATAGATAAGAAGAAGTTCTTTCCTCATTTTGGAGCACAGAAGTTCGTGATGTAGCAAGTGCTTTCAAATTACGATTCTGAAAAGAATCTTTTGTCGCGTGTTTTTTAACTTCTCCATGAATGTGGTTTCTTTCCATATCCGTTTTCTCAAAGCTGTGTGCTACGCTTTTTCCGTAAATACAATGGATGGAAGCCATCAACTTAGATGATTCAGTGGCTCCACAGTTAACAAAATGAGGTTGTATTGTGAATGATAGTGGAAGAGTTGCCATGTTGCAATCCGGAAGGAGATTAACTGATAATGCAGGACATTCCTAGAAGATTCACAATTTGTTTCTGTTCCAAAAAAGAAAGAAATAATCCACTGAAGGTATTTTCTACAAAGCAAATAATAAAATAATTATGCAAGTATATGCATGGATAGCAGAAGGAATTGGCCAATTTTGACTACAATAAATCTCAGCAACAAAAGAATATGGACCTCCTGTTCAAACGTCGACCTAAGAGTCTTGATTTGAAATTTATAAGATTGATGAGAAAGAAGCTAATCGCGTAGGCTCGAGCTTTATTCAGGGATGTATACAAGAATTGCAGAAAATAGATCTATTCAGATTCGTGTGACATTTAAATGACGCACAATCAAGATATTGCTATAAGCACGACATTAATATAAATGGCATTTATTAGTGAAATCTGAAAAGCACTTATTTTAAAGAATTGCAAAAGAAACCAAATAAACTCATCCCATCTGCATTGTATACAGTAATTCAGTTTCAATAGAATGTCCAAACGCCACTAAGAACTAATTAGAATTTCAATATATTTCCTTCCATTAATTGCCATTTTCAAAAACTGAGGCCAAATATTGATAGAAACAAAGTAAAACAAAAATTTTTAACTAATGTGATCTATAAAGTTACAGCAGAAGAGGATGATACCAAAAAGTTCCAACAGGAGACACAATTAGCGGACCTTATTACTTCCAGAGAGTGTTGTCCATCAAATTTCTGAAGCTAATATTCACCGGAAAGTAGAAAAATAAAACAAACTTAATATTTTCCTCGGGATTACACGAACAGAACAAAAGATTTAACCAAAGAAAAGCAGCCGCAGCTGAGAAAAATGTAGAAAGGAGTTGCATTCCAGACCAAATAACTTACCATACCCAGTTGAAAACCACATACAAAAAAAAGCTTAAATGTTTCAATCCAAAGGACGGGAAAATTAATATAAATGAAGTTTCTCAACGTTGAGTTGAATGATACCCACTAAGAAAACCAACATTACATGTGAAAAACACCCATCAGAGAAAACCTGGTAGTGTTTAAATATTTTAAACCAAATGACATCAAAATTCAATCCAAATAAGTTCGCACATCAAAATTAAGACAAACCCACTTGAGAAAAGAAAAAGAATACAAATTCTCTTCTACAGTACATTAGAACCGCATATGCAATGCAACCCACCAACCAAGAAACGAAATAAAAACAGTCCAGCAATAGATAATGAACTTACTTCATCTAAATTTCACAGTTGCAATCCCAGCGTGAACTTCCACGAGTTGATTTAGACCAAGAAGATTCGCAGTAAGCAATTCGGTTCGAACCTAACACAACGTACAGAAAGTGACAATCGAAGCTGCCCTCTGAAAAAGTAAGAAGCCGAGCAAAAATATGAGTTTGTCTCTGAACTTTCTGTGAGCCTGTGTACCGCACAACGAAGGCTGATCCGGATTTGGATTTGGATTTGGAGATCACCGGGAGGAGTGGCAATGTTTTCTTGATCATGTTTTCGCCGCTCCATGAGAACCCCATGAGCAACGAAATCATGGCCGATCGATCTTTCGTTTACTTACGTGGCATCCGTATAAGTGATTTAGGTTTTTTGATTTCATATGGGGCCTTGATCTAACGGTCACTATGAATTCGCAGAATTGTGGACGGACCAGGAATGAGGAAACCACGTGACGCTTTGTCGTGTTGCGTTATCTTCACGATAAATTATTGGGGTGTTGTGATGCCATTTTTTTAACGGTTTATAATTTTTTTAAATTAATTTTTTGTCAAAATTTTAAATTATTTTTTAATAAAATAAGTTTTTTTTATTTTTTTTAATTTGGCACTCATCAATAATTATTAAAGGAATCAAATTAAGCGAGTTTTGTTATAAAACTAAATGAATATAAAACAAATAAAATAACCAAATATAATATATAATAAAACTGACAAATAATAGTTAAATAGTTCTTCTATAAATATTAAGGATAGAACTTACTAATCACTCAAGATTTTAATTCTATCATAGGACAAAATATCTTAAACTTTAATATTTTACTTACACTCTTTGCTTTATTCTCTCTTCTTTATTATTTGTCTCATTTTTTTTTCTTTATTTTCTTCTTGTGGTTCTTCTTTCTTCTGTACACTTAAACTTCATTCGAAGCCTCCTTTTTTCACATGCAGCTGATGGGAACAAATGCCAAGTTAGTTGGCCAACATATCCAGAGAAATATAGCTGAATCACGTGAGAGACTATTCCACCAAATACATCAAGTTGATGATCACAATTTGTACAATCATGTTGTTGAAAGTTAGGTGCAATGAGCATCCCTCGGTCGTCCACTATTATTGACTTTTCATAATACTCCTCATTGGATGACCGTTATGAGAAACCTCATTAAAACCTTACTACGAAAAACCAGTGAAAAAAAAAATTCTTAGCGAAAGAAAAATAGTACAATATTTTTGTGTAATATAAAATAGTGTGGGTGCGCTAAAACTGTCACGTTAAAACCTTGCCAAAAAAAACCTTATGGGAAAAAAACTGCTGGCAAATGAAAAATAGTACAGTATGCGACTCATTCTCATTCATATATTTGGTATGAAATTTAAGTTGATAGCTTCAATTGTTCAGAATAAAAGATCTTTGATGCGACGCGTGCCAATATTATGTACCAATTTTTCAAATGTTACAGTTATGAGTGCTTTAATAAATAAGTCTGCTAAGTTGTCACTTGAACATATCTGTTGGACATCAATATCACCGTTTTTCTGGAGTTCATGTGCATAAAATAACTTTGACGATATATATTTGGTTTTATTACCTTTGATGTAGCCTCCCTTAATTTGTGCAATACATGTTGCATTTTCTTCACATAATATAGTTGATGTTGAGTCAATGCCTTGATTTTGATGATAACAAAACATGGTTAAATGATCTAATAATTCTACTTAGTGTGCAGATGAATTATTAATTAGATCTTGACTTGAAGCTTATCACAATAGAGGATTTGTGATGCAAAGATTTGAATAAAGAATGAAAAGCATGATGAGGTGATGTATTCCACAAAGCTGATATTATAAGAAGATAATGGATATCAAGGGAGAAGAATGAAAATGCTAAAAATTTTGATTGAAAAGATTGAAGACTTTGAGGACTTGAAGATATCTTGCAAGAATGGAAGAAGAAGAGACCAACTAAAAAACATAAAAGCTTTCTTGAAAGATTTGAAGATGTCTTGAAGACATGGAAGGAATCACAAGACTTGGAAAGTTTTATTAGAAGAGTTGTTGAAGTCCATGGAGAAGCTATATTGATTGAAGAATTCTAGAAGAAATCTATAAATGAAGGTGCTCAAAGAATAATAGAAAATCAATTGAAGAAATGAAGATTCTAAGTCATGGAAGCTCTCTTGAAGATCTTGAAGAAGACTTGAATCAATGGATGAAGCTATGATGATGGAAGAGCTCTACAAGTGATGAAAATGAAGAAAATTCATCTTGAATGGATTGAAGATGTTCTTAGAGTCATCTAACCTTGAAGAAGCATTTGCAAGCTTTAAAAAGGTTATTTGAATGATCCTTGAAGAGATTGGAAGCTTTGGAAAATAATGAAGAAAAGTTGTAAAAATATGATTTTTGGTAAAAAGAGTCGACCCCTCAAGCAAAAAGAGTTGACTCATTCGAATAGAGCTTTGGATTTGTGCTGGAGACTCAAAAGAGTCGACTCTAGGCCAAAAAGAGTCGACTCATTGCAACAGAGAACAAAAATTATGCAAACAGCTTAAAAGAGTCGACTCCTGGGACAAAAGAGTCAACTCATTTGGACAGTGACTTGAAAAATCTGCTGAAATGTAAAAATAGTCGACTCATTGTAAAAAGAGTCGACCCCTAGACAATAACGGCTAGTTTTTTGACAGATGGTACGGGCAAATATGCAACCAAATCTTCTCCCATACTTCTCCAACGGCTAGAATCGATCCAAATCTTTAAATACAAGTTACATACAGCTTCAATACTGATGATTAGAGCAACTATACCATTGATTTCAAGAGCTTGAAGCTGAAAAACCACCTGTACCTCACTGCCACATACTTTTGCTGAGTGTTTAAGGTTATCCATTGAGTTATATTTGTTCATATACTCACTAGGAGAGTTACCTTTTATATAACCTTTATTCATTCTCACTTGCGTGGGTTTGTAAACTTGTAAGTTTGAGTGTTCTTGGGTAAAAACACTTGTAAGTTTGAGAGAAGTTTGGACAAAATCTCTTGGATTTTGAAAGCATGGGAATAAGCTTTTGTAAGAGTGAGTTGGGCACTTGTGGCAAAACCAACAGCTGTGTAAGGAGTATTACATAGTGGAATTCCTTCGAAAGGATCGAAGAAGAGAGGACGTAGGCAAGGTTGGCCGAACCTCTATAAATCTGGTGCACTTCTCTTCTGCCTCTGTTTTGCTTATTTGATCACTATACATGCTTGCATAAATATATGTATTGATGTATACTTCACTTGCTTGATATATATACTTTGATTAATTGTTGCTGAAATACATAAATGATTTTTAGTTGCAATTCTTGATATAAATTCTATAAAACCCAATTCACCCCCCCTCTTGGGTTGCCTACTTGGGCCAACAGTTGAGGTATCTTTGATCGAGGATAGTCCGCAATTTTCTTGAATATGTTGAATCATAGATTTCAACCAAATGCACTCTCGACTTGCTTCATGAATTGCGATTATCTCAGAATGATTACAAAAAGTTGTAGTCAGTATTTGCTTTACAGATCGCTAAGATATAGCAGTGTTATCATAAGTAAATAAATACCCAGTTTGTGACCTTGCTTTATGTGGATCAGAAAGATAACCAGCATCTGTATAGCCAACTAACTTTGATTATGCTTTATTTGCATAGAATAAACCTATATTTGTTGTTCCTTGGAGGTAACAGAATACGTGTTTCACCCATTTCCAATACCTCTGAGTTAGTGCAAAACTATATCTTGCCAATAAATTGATAAAAAATGTAATATCGAGTCTTGTGCAATTTGCAGGATACATAAGAGCCCTAATAGCATTGAGATATGGTACTTCAAGACCAATAATTTTTTCAACATCTTCTTGAGAACGAAAAAAATCATTTTGTACATCTAGTGATCGGACAATCATGGAAGAACTTAATGGATGAGTTTTGTCCATATAAAATCGATTTGGAACCTTTTTCTGTATATGTAAACTGATGAATGGGAATTATATTTGATAAGTGCTTAATTTGTAATCCAAGACAAAATTTTATTTTTTCAAAATTTTTCATTTCAAACTCATTCTTAAAATAACTTGCAGTTGTTTTGAGCTCTTCAAGAGTTCTAACAAGATTCAGATAATCAACATTGACCGCAATACTAGCAAATTCATATTCTGATTTCTTAATAAAAACACATGGATAAATTATATTATTCAGATATCTTTTTTTTAATAGATATTCACTAAGACGGTTGTACTACGTGCGTCCATATTTTTTTAACCCATAAAATTGTGAAATATTTACTTCAAGTATTTTAAATCTTTCAGGAATTTTTATATATATATCATTATCTAAGTCATTATTTAAGTAGACTGTCACTAGGTCCATCAAACGCATATCCAGTCCTTCTGAGTTTGACAAATTAATCAAAAATCTGAACGTAATTGCATCCATTATAAGAGAGTATGTCTCATCATAATCAATACCAAATTTTTACGAAAAACCTTGTGCTACTAGTCGTGATTTATATATCGCAATTTTATTTTTTTCATTTCGTTTTCGCACGAATACCCATTTATATCCTACCGGTTTTATATCTTCTGGTGTTTGGACTAGGGGTCCAAATACTTTGCGTTGTGCTAATGAGTTTAATTCTGTCTCAATAGCTTATTTCCATTTTGACCAATCATTTATACGTTGACATTCGTCAATTGTCTGTGGTTCAATCTTTTTATTACTTCTTGTAATTTCAAGAGTTACTTTAAATGAAAACATATTGTTAACAACAATTTTATTTATATTCCATATTTGTTCTGTATTCACATAACTTATTAAGATCTCATTACTTTCAGTTATCATTTTCTCTGCATGGGATATCTCTTTAGGAAGTTTTTTTTTTGGAAATTCTTTTACAGGAATTATTTCTTCTAAAGGTTTAGATATTTTGGTTTCTTCAAGAATACTGACTTACTTATGTATTTGTGCCTTTATCTTTCTAGGAACTGTGTCTTTTGCACCGACAAGTCTCTCACGCTTCATGCGTGTTTTAGATTCATTTGCTACTATATTAGCATATTGTCTCACGGAGACATCCATACGTGCTCAAGTATTAACAATTTGTATATATAATTTTGTTATCTTCTTTGTGTCGGTAAATATATCAGGTAATTGATTTGCAATCGTCTGTAAATAAATGATCCTATGAACTTATGATTCACATTGATTTGTTAAATGATCAATATGAGATATCATGAAAGCATTCCAAATAATCTTATTTTGCTTTTCTAATTGCGCCTTATCTCCCCCTAATGGTGGAAAAAGTGTCTTATCAAAATAATAATCCACAAAACGTGCAATGAATACATCCCTTGTTAGAGATTCAAGATATATAATAATAAATGGAGAATCAAAACCAATATGAATCCCAAGTCGACGTTGGGGACCTAGTTTAGTACAATGTGAGAGTGCAATTGGTATATATACAGCATAACCATAAATTTGTAGATGTGAAATATTTTATTATTAACCCAAAACAATCTGTAATAGAGAATATTAATGGTAAGCAGTAGGTTGGACACAAACTAAAGATACATCATGCAATATAGTATGTCCCCAAGCAGAGATAAGTACTTTTGTTCTCATAAATAAATGTTGTGCAATCAACTTAGGCATTTGATAAAATATTCTGTTAAACCATTTTGTGTGTGTGTATATGCAACAGGATGCTCAACATTAATCCTTATAGATATGTAATAATCATAAAAAACTTGAGATGTAAACTCACTTGTATTATCCAGTCATATTGACTTAATCAGGTAATCTGAAAATTGTATTCATAATTTGATAATTTGAGCAAGAAGTCTAACAAATGCAAAGTTACGAGTAGAAAATAAACATACATGTAACAATCGAATGGATGCATTAATTAAAATCATAAAATAACGAAATGTTTCACATGGTATGTGTATCGGCCCACATACATCCCCATGTATTCTTTGTTAAAAAGTTAAGGATTCAATTACTACTTTTGAAGGGGATGGTTTCATAATTAATTTCTCTTATGAACAAAGGGGACATGTATAATTACTTGACAAAAGAATCTTTTGGTTCTTTAGCGGATGCCCACGAGAGTTTTTAATTATTCGACGCATCATCGTTGATCCCGAATGATCAAAACGATCATACCAAAATATAAAATTATTTGAGTTAAAATACTTTTGGTACATCACTTCAGGTGATTCCATAATTCTTATAATTGTATAATATAATTCAAAAGAGAATGTAGCAAAATTTTCTAATATATACGTATGGCATAAAATAATAGAAGTAATGTAAATATATTATTTATTACCCTCATTTGTTGTCTCTATATGATACCTATTCCTACGTATATCTTTAAAATTGAGCAAATTTTTTGTTACTCTAGTTGAATACACAGTATCATCTATACAGAGTTTTGTTTCTTTTGACAATAGTATATTAACTCTTCCAGAACTTTTAATTAATTTTGTAGTGTCATGTATTGTTTTAACATTATTCTCGACTAACGTTAAGCTGGCAAAATATTTTTTCTCTCGAAGAATTGTATGAGTTGTTGCACTGTCTACTGGACAAATATCTCCATCATTCATCTTGGAAGCTATTAATACTTTGGTAGATTCCATACCTCTATATAAAATATTAAAATTGCTTATTTATAATAAAATAAAAACATTCATTAAAAAGAAACATACTTAGATAAACATAACAAAAGATGACAATAAACTAAAAGAATAATAACAAAAATTAGTTAGTGTGGACATTTCCATCACCAATTAAGTGATCTATTTTTCCATCACGATCTTAAAAAAAATTTAAAACATCAAAGTGAGTGACTTCTACAGAGTCATCAAAGTTTGTAAAATTCATTTCAATATTTTTTCCTTTATCTTTTGTTGATACTTGATAAAGATCAGTCAAGAGTTTGGGCATACAACAGGTACGTGACCAATGCCTTTTCATACCATACCTATAACAAATATCTTCATAATTTTTAGATGGTTCATTCTATAAACCTTTTCTCATTTCTTGTTTTATTTCATAGTTGTTCCATTACTGATGGTGTGGTGTAGTATTCTTAACTCAAAAACTTCAAGAATTATAACTGTTACCTCCACGGTAACCTCCATGATTACGAAAATTATTTCTGCCACAGCCACGTCCACGACTACGCCCATGAAGTAAGATTGCATTCACTTCAGAGAATGGTATAGAGCCAATTGAGCAAGACTAGTGGTTTTTCATCCAAAACTCATTATTTTGTTCATCCGAAACTTTGGCAAAAAACATAGTTTTCTGGTGCTCATATCTCTTATTTAAATTGTGTTATAGTGTCAGTATGCCTTTTACCGTAATGTATTAAGTTTTTAATTCTTGGTGAAAATGATGACGAATAAAAATCATTACTTTTCATTTTTTTTTTGAATAGTATTTTCAAGATCCTTTGCACATAAATGGATCTCAGTATCAACTATCCAGGATAAATAATTCTTGCTCAAAATATCAAGAGCGGTAAATTTTAACTTTGTGAAATTTGACATTTTCAAAATGCTATACCCATAAGATAACAAAGTTTCAGAATATAAATCACGATAACACAAAAATAATATAAAGAATACATATTATAGAACTTCGGTCAAATATATGATATAAATCCCACGCATCGAATCTTTAGCCAGAAGATAAACTTTATTTTCTAATATATTAATCATGCACTGTCTCTCCCTCTAATACTCATCCGAATCTTCACTTTATTTTAATCTCACACCATCACAATTCACACAATTTTATCTTCATAAATAAAATGATTTATTGAAGAACACAAATAAAATATTTACCACAAGTATTTAGAGTTTCGTGCTAATAATGTGCTATAAAATTAAAGGAATATAAAGTAGAAAAATAACCAAACAGAGTATATAATAAAATTAGTTATTCTGGAACTGTCAAATACTAGTTAAATAGTTCTTCTAGAACTATTAGGAATGCATCTTCTTGATCACCCAAGACTTTATTTATATTATAAGACAAAATATAAAATACAACTTGAACTTAAATATTTTATCTATACCTTTTGCTTTCTTCTCTCTTTTCTCTTATTTCTCTCTATTTTCTTCTTGTGTTTCTTTTTCATTCTACACACTTAAACTTCATTCGAAGCCTCCTTTTTATACATGTAGCTGATGGAGACAAATGCCAGTTTAGCCAGCCAACATATCTAGAGAGATATAGCTTAATCACATGGAAGACTATTCCACCAAATACATCAAATTGATAATCACAAATTATATAATGAGGTTGTTGAATGTTAAGTGCAATAAGCATCTCTGTCATCCACCATTATTGACTTTTCATAACAAGCTTGACTTTTGTTCGACTTATTAAAACCACATTGACATCAATTCCAATTCGCTATATAAACAACCCATTGCTCAGTTCATTCACGCCCCTACTCATTCATAAGAGGATTTTTCTTTAGAACAATATTTGATCATTATTATAGTTAGAAAGCATTTAACAAAGAACTAAAAAATAAAGAAAGAAACAATCTGGGTGAGAGATCAGGAACTTTATTTTCCCATTCTCCTTTCACTGAACATGTGATTCTGGTTATACACATCTCTATACGACAATAGAACTCTCAAGACAGTTTCTATCAGAAATTTGGCATTCAATAACAAAAAAGAATGAACATTGTAAGAATGATCTCTTCCTCTTATTATATTATCTCAAGTACCAGAGTCAGAACTGACATCAGAACCATATTTACTACCCCTTTGAGAACTCCTCTTCGTTGGAACAAGTGGGTTGTTCTCTTCATCATCTATTGCTGCTGGTCTCTCAAAGTCGTTGCCCTTGAAAACTGGGTGTACGTAAGCATCCTGGAGATAGGCTTTCAAGTTTAGGTTTGGTTCTGTAGCCCTTTCTAATGTATCCTTCATCATTGCATCCTGTGATCAAATATATCAGACATGAAAAAAAAAAAATCATTCTTCACATTAGTGAGTCCAACATGCTGTATTTTAATGATATATCTGTACAAATAAAAGAAATGCTTTAAAAGAAACTCCCTTCAACGATAGAAAATATCTGAACACAATAATTTAAAATAAAACAAACATTGCAATTATAATTCCCAAAGATCCCTTCCCTGTCTGATTTCGATGTTATCAAAATCAGGTGTAAGGTGGCCTTCTAAACAGATAATAGTTGAAAATCAGCTTGTGTGGCTTTATCAAAGAGACGCAATCATTCAGTTGACCACGAGTTACCAGAATGTGTGCCAAGTGTCACAGGCCACTCCACCATGCCCCATGACGGCTCAAACATGTGCCTTAGCTCACTTTTGAAGCGCCCAAGATGTGCCGGAACCAAGACGGGACTAGTGCCCCATGTAGCCCTTGGCAACCCAAGGGCCCAGCAACCTTGCAGCCATCGTGCTTATAGAAGAGTTTAGCTAGTTTTTGCCTTAACAATGCAGGTTCAAGTAATTAGCCTAGATGTAGTCTTTTAGTATAGTACTTATCATGTAATTTATTAGCCTCGATGATATTGGAGGTCTAGGAGCGGCAAATATTTAGTGAAAATTGCCTAGGAAATTTGTGTCCACTCCCTTTATTA
Source organism: Euryodendron excelsum (assembly GCA_033060915.1). NCBI lineage: Eukaryota > Viridiplantae > Streptophyta > Magnoliopsida > Ericales > Pentaphylacaceae > Euryodendron > Euryodendron excelsum. The sequence continues at coordinate 2,589,483 of CM065382.1, forward strand.
TAAAGAGAGTTGATAACAAGGATCAAAATTTGCTTCAATTGGTCTTTTCGTTTCGCTCGGAAACATTTTGGAAACGTTTCGAAAACATTTCAAACGTGCCAAATATTCTAGTGAAATACAATCTTTTATCTTTATGTCAACAAAAATTGCACAACATTTATGAAAAATACTAAATTCGTGTAGACACAACTTATTGTTTCGTTTTATAGTGTTGTGTTTTAGTGTATTTTCCTATGTTCCGGTGTGTTTTGATGGAAACATTAGAGTTTCGTTATTACACTAGTATTTTGTTTCGCTCTCTTAAGAAATGGAACCGTTTAGGCCATTTCGATGGAAACAAATGAAAATTTTGTTCCTCAGTGGATAATAGGGGCGCTTATACTGTAACAGGGATATCATGCAGTTAGACAAGTTTGAGGAACCCTAGACACTGTTACTGATTATCCAACAAGGTGTTGAAATCTTCAAGCTGATTCAGTTTATGTTTTGATGAAAATTCCATTCACTTAATTTCTGTTTTAAAGGATAAAAGAAGATACAACACAATCACATAACTCGTAATTTGGAAATATCATGTATCGATTCCCAAATGACAAGGGTTTGACGCATAAATATGACCTCCTCTTTGTAAGTATAAGACAAATCTTCCAAAAATGTCAACAAAGAAATCATGTAAAAGAAAAAAAAAAAAAGCTTGTGACAACATGTATCTGCACTCACCTGTAGTGGGAATTTCACGAATGCCGACTCAAAAAGGCCCTTGCAAAATCGATGGAACCAAATGGTCAAAACAGGAAGTGCAGTGAGGAATGGTGTTAACCTTTCAGATCCTTTTGTGCTCAGCAGTCCCAACAATAGAAGTTGTGAGATTACCAAACCAATAATTATACGACGATGCACATCTGGCCAAAATTTTGCCCCACTCTCATACTTCTGGTCATAGACATTGATGATCTTGCAACAAGAAGGAGTTTCATAAATTAAACTACTAGTCTGATAAAAAGATTACAGGATATCAGCAATACATACTTAACATGCTGATAGAAGTTCTCTATATGCTTAGCTTCCAAAATATATATATTTTTTCATGAGTAAAGAGATATATATAAAAGAGGTACCAAGGGGATATCTCCCGGGTACAAAATAGGGTATCCCTATCTACAAAAATAATAAAAGATAGACAAAGTGAAATCATTGGTCCAGATGAAACTTTTCATTTTTGTTTTTTTTTTCCTTTTTAGTTTTAATTGGTTTAACAAAAATAGAGAGTGCAAAAGCACTCTTCTCAGGAGTTTGTATTTTTTATTTTTCTATTTTCTTTATTGCTGCCCACTGTAAGTAATGTATTGCTTAATATTATACACGTTGAATCAATCATGATGCTTCAACTTTGCAATTGTACTGACAGGAAAAGTTGCTAGTATTTTTGACAACTGAAACTCTTGTAAACTTCACAACATGTATTCTGAATAAGGCAACCTTATTGGCTGGCATGGGCTCCTAGCATTGTTTTATTTTGATGATTATTTCATAATGATTAGTGCAAATAGGTTGAATGTCTTCTGCACATATTGGGCACCCTTTGTATCTCTTTTATTATCTATATATTCGCTCCAGATAAACTGTGAATAAATCAAACATGGGTCCAACCCAAGAAACATACTTGAACCAATACATTCCTCTTAAGGCTAATTGTGAAACAAGAGTGGTGACGAGGATTTCCGGAACGAACCGGAAGCCCTCCCCGTGTCGCCCGGTCGCCTCTCGATCAGGTATCCCTTCTGTTCGCCCTCGTACTTACTGATCCGAGGGGATGCCCATAACGGCCCTCTGATCGGGTCAGCCCCCGACCACGTCCGTAGGGACCCATTTCTGACACTCGTCCTCCTGGCCTACGTCAGGGACGTGGATGTGGCGTGTACCTGCAACCATCGCCACGCCCCTGACACCGTTCTGACACACGCCACCCTGGAGTGTAAAGATGGCCCTCTCAAGTGCTCTGACACCATTCTAATCTTTCAACTAGAAGCAGCCACGTGGGAGGACCACCTACTCCCACCATGCAAACATACAAGGGAAAGATTGGTCCCCCTCAGCATGTACGTAATACGGAACACCCCAGAACACTTCCCTCTCGAACGCTTGAACCCCCCGGAATCTAACTTGAACACCAGAGGGCCATTGGCTCCCATCATACCGGTGGGTTTTAGTGCAGGAGATCATCGACCGGCCAAGGAACAGTTCGTCCCGGACCTGGGGGCAAGCCAACACGAGATTGCTGCATCATCAGCTGGCGCCGTCTGTGGGAAACGACTTCTCACGTGACATTTCATGGTCTTAACTAGGTCTGGGATTAGCACCCTCCCTGAAGGAACTTCGATGGCCGATTCTAGTGTAGAAAAGATAGCTGCTTTGGAGAAGACAGTGGCTGACATGATGACCCACATGCAGCAGCTGGTCAGTCAGAATGCGGAGTTACTTCAACGAAACCACCCTCCTCCTTCTCCACCAGAGATTCAACCGTAGCCAAACCCCCTGGCCGAAAAACAACAAGAGCAAGAGGTCGACAAGGACCCGTCTGTCCTCTCCAACGGTGGTGAAAATGGCAACGGAGGGCGAGTCGAGGACCCTCTACTTCGCCGCGAGCCCAACATCGACGAAGCACAAACGAGCCACGCAATTCCATCGAGGACGGAGATGGTAGGTGACAACCCGGAGAGCTCCCATGCTTGGGACGAGCAACTGAAAGCCATGCAGGCCCAGATGGTAGGAGTGTTGGCAGCGGTGGAGGCAAAGGCCCCAAACACCGTCGACGCCTTCATTGGCCGGACGGCCTCCCCGTTCACACAGAAGGTAATGGAGTTTCCGCTCCCCCCAAGTTTAAAATGCCGACATTGGACGCGTTTGATGGTTTCAAGGACCCGGTGGACCATCTGGAGACATTCAGAGCATTCATGCACCTGCAAGCGGTGTCGGACGAGATCATGTGCAGAGCATTCCCCATCACGCTGAAGGGCTCGGCGCGACCTTGGTTCAATAAAATAAAACCGGCATCGGTCGCCACCTTTAAGAACTTAGCAAACTCTTCGTGAGCCACTACATTGGGGCCCAGAGGCAGAGAAGACCTACGGCCTACCTGTTGACTGTGAGGCAGAAGAAGGAGGAAACGCTGCGAGAATATGTACGAAGGTTCAACCAAACGACCCTGGCCGTGGACGATGTCAATGAAAAGGTGGCTGTCACAGCGTTCATGAGCGGCCTGAGAAGTGGGAAACTCCTCTTTTCCCTATCGAAGAGGCCGCCCCAGGATATGGTGGAGTTGATGCTCCGTGCTCAGAAACACGTGAATGCGGAGGATGCCCTGAGTGCGAGGCGAGATAACGATGAAGGGGGCAACTCGCGCTCGGAGAAGAAGAGGCCGAACGGCACCTCGAACGACGAGAAGGAGGCCAAGACAAGCCGAAATAGCAACCGATCAAGAAACAGGGGGGAAGAGAGGCGCGAATACTACCGTGGCCTCGATCAGACATTCACCCCCCTCACGACGAAGCTGAAGGATGTTTTGATGGAGATCAGGGACGACCCGGACCTAAAATGGCCCGAGCCCTTAAAGACGCCTTCGGATATGAGGAACAAGAGGCGGTATTGTCGGTTCCACCGCGATCATGGTCACGACACGGAGGACTGCATCGACCTGAAGCGCCAGATAGAAGATCTGGTAAAAAGAGGAAGGCTTAGCCGATATGTGGCCGGTCTAGGTTGAGAACGGGCAGAACGACGCAGCCCAGCAAGAACCGAGACAACAACTCAGCCCATTGGAGAGATCAGGGTTATTGCTGGGGGATTTGCTGGGGGAGGGGAATCCTCCTCGGCAAGGAAGAAGCATGTTCGGAATATCCGAACCGAAGCAGAAGTGATGCTGGTCGGGACGGCCAGCAAGAAGACGAAGACCGAAGGTCCGGTAATCACCTTTACAGAAGAAGAGGCCGCCGAGCTGCACCAACCACGTGATGACCCCTTAGTCGTCTCGGCGGTGATCTCTAACTTCAAAACTTGGAGAATTCTAGTCGACAGCGGAAGCTCGGCGGACATCCTGTTTCGGGAAGCCTTTGAGAAGATGAAGATCGGCCAAAAGAAGTTAAAGCCAGTCAACTGCCCTCTAGTAGGCTTCACCGGAGATCGAGTGGTCCCTCTCGGATCCATCGCTCTACCAGTCACCCTTGGAGAAGCGCAAAACCGGACAACAAAAATGGTGCACTTTCTGGTTGTGGATTGTCCTTCCGCGTACAATGCCATCATTGGCCGAACGGCCCTGAACCAGTTTAAGGCGGTCGCTTCCACGTATCACCTCCGAATCAAGTTCCCGACCGACGAGGGGGTCGGGTGCGCAAGGGGCGACCAGAAGGAGGCACGGGTGTGCTACATGGCCTCCTTCAAAGGAGAACCCAGTCGGGAGGCCTTGGTCATCGAAGAACTCGAGCCAAGAGATGAGGAGGAAATCAAAAGGGGAGAGCCAGCAAAAGATCTGGAAGACGTTTTGATCGGGCAACCAGAGCAGAATAGAACGGTGAGGATAGGGGCCGCCGTGCCCGAGGAGTTGAAGCAACAGCTGCGGGAGTTCCTAAGAACCAATGTTGACATATTCGCCTGGTCTCACGAAGACATGCCCGGGATTGACAGCCAGGTAGCGGCCCACTACTTAAACATCGATCCCAAGGCTAGGCCGGTGAAGCAGAAACGGAGTAACTTTGCCCCGGACAAGAACGATGCAGTTGCTGAGAAAGTGGAGAAGCTGGTGCAGGCAAAATTCATCAGGGAAGCGCACTACCCCACTTGGCTCTCTAACGTTGTCATGGTGAAGAAGTCCAATGGGAAGTGGCGGATGTGCGTTGATTTCACTGACCTGAACAAAGCATGTCCCAAGGACAGTTTCCCACTACCAACCATCGACCTCCTCGTCGACTCCACTGCGGGGGTATGAAATGCTAACCTTTATGGATGCTTTTTCAGGATATAACTAGATTCGGATGGCGGAGCATGACCGAGAGCACACAGCCTTCATTGCGGACCGGGGGCTCTATTGCTACAACGTCGTGCCGTTCGGGTTGAAGAATGCAGGGGCTACTTACCAGCGGTTGGTCAACTTCATGTTCAAATCGCAGATTGGCCGTAATGTGGAGGTCTACGTGGATGACATGCTGGTGAAGAGTAAGCAGGCCGCCGACCACCTGCGGGATCTCGAAGAGACGTTCCAGACACTCCGCAAGTACCGGATGAAACTCAACCCAGCCAAGTGTGCCTTCGGTGTCGCCTCGGGCAAGTTCCTGGGCTTCATGGTGTCATAGAGGGGGATTGAGGCCAATCCGGAGAAGATTCAAGCCATCATCGACATGCAGGCGCCCAGAACGACGAAAGATGTTCAGAGGCTGGCGGGGGCATGTCGCTGCCCTAAACAGGTTCATCTCTCGATCCACTGACAAGCATCTGCCGTTCTTTAAGATCTTACGCAAGGCGTTCGAATGGAACGAGGAGTGTGAAGTAGCCTTTGGTCAACTCAAACAATACTTGAGCTCAGTCCCACTGCTCAGCCGAACCGTCCCGGGGGAGGAGTTGTTTCTCTATTTGGCCGTATCAGCGACAGCAGTGAGCTCAGCTCTTGTTTGAGAAGACGGAGGGGTTCAAAAGCCAGTCTACTACACCAGTCGTGCCTTACGAGGAGCAGAAGAACGGTATCCGAAGATGGAACTCTTGGCCCTCGCGCTGATAACTGCCGCTCGGCGCCTGCGGCCCTACTTCCAAGCCCACACGATTGTGGTATTCACTGACCAACCGCTGAAGAACATACTACACAAGCCCGAGACGTCAGGGCGATTAGTGAAATGGTAGGTAGAACTTAGCCAGTTCGACATCCACTATCCACCCCGACTGGCGATCAAGGGGCAGGCGGCTGCGGATTTCATTGCAGAAAGTTTACTAACCCACCCCCTCCCAGCACCGATGCCGATTTGCCAGACAGTAATTGGGTCCTGAGCGTTGACGGTTCGTCCACTCACGATTCCGGGGGCGCCGGTGTCGTCCTCGTCACCCCGAACGACCACAAGATGGAGTATGCGCTCCGCTTCAAGTTTCCTGCCACCAACAACGTCGCCGAATACGAAGCACTCCTTGCCGATCTCAGAATGGCTTGGCGAATGGGGGCAGAACAGATAATAGTCCGAAGCGACTCTTAGCTCGTAGTGGAACAGGTTCAAGGAGAGTACGAAACAAGAGAAGACAACATGAAACAATACTGCCAAGTGGCAAAGAGCCTGGCCAGGAGATTCGCAAAAATACTCTTAGAACGCGTCCCGAGATTGGAGAACGAAGAGGCCGACCGACTGGCCAGAATAGCCTGGTCCAATGAGTCCGATCCCAACGTTCCGATTGAGATTCTTGATTCACCGAGCATCTAGAGCCCGGAAGTCTACCAGATTGTGCCCGAGTCTTCGTGGATGACCCAGATCATAAATTATTTGGAGAAGGGAACCCTGCCTGAGGACCGCAATGAGGCGAGGTGGATTCAATACCGGTCGAGCAGGTACCTCATACAAGGCGGGATACTATACAAGAGAGGGCACACCTTGCCACTGCTTTGTTGCGCCAGTGAGGAAGAAGCAGACTACATAATGCGGGAAGTCCACGAGGGTGTCTGCGGGAACCACTCTGGGGGTCGGTCCCTCGCTAAGAAGATATTGCGAACGGGCTATTACTGGCCCACCATGGAGAGAGACGCCCAAGAATTCGTTAAGAAATGTGACAAGTGCCAACGGTTCGCCAACATCCCGATACTGCCCTCCCAAGAGCTGACTCCAATCCAGACTCCTTGGCCCTTTGCCCAGTGGAGAATCGACATTGTGGGTCCGTTGCCGCTTGGCAAAGGACAAACAAAATTTGCAGTGGTGGCGATCGATTACTTCACGAAGTGGGCGGAGGCAGAAGCCCTACTGACAATTACCAAGGAGAAAATGAAGAAGTTCTTGTGGCAGAACATCGTGTGCAGGTTCGGTATCCCCAAGGCCGTCATCACGGATAATGGGAAGCAGTTCGAAGGCAGACAGTTCAACAAATTGTGCACCAACCTAAGGATAAGTCATTATGCTTCGTCCTCCGAGCACCTTCAGGCGAACGGCCAGGTTGAAGTCACCAACCGATCCCTTTTGAAGATCCTCAAGACGAAGCTGGAAAAGGCCAAAGGCCTGTGGGCAGAAGAGCTCCACAACATTCTTTGGGCCTACAGAACGACAGAGAGAGTGTCCACTGGTCAGATGCCGTTGTCGCTCACCTTCGGAATGGAGGCCGTGATTCCGGTAGAGATAGGACTCCCCAGCCCCAGAACGATGCAGTTCGACCCCGCGACTAACGGCGAAGCCATGAATGCGGACTTGGACCTATTGGAGGAGAGAAGGCTACTGACGGCCATGAGAGTGGCGTCCTACCAGCAAAAAATGCGCTAGTACCACAATTCCAGAGTTCGACCGAAAGACTTCGCGACAGGGGACTTTGTATTGAAGAGAGTCAATCAGTCTACCAAGGACCCCAGATAAGGCAAACTCGGACCCAATTGGGAAGGACCCTACCAGGTGATCAGCAGTACGAGGAAGGGGACATATAGGCTGAAGAACTCAGAGGGCAAGGAGCTTCCACACCCGTGGCACGCCAAACACCTAAGGAAATACTACCCTTGAAAGGCTCTCACTTGTAACCCTCAAGAATATCAATAAAAGCAACTGTTCAACAAATTGTCTACGTGTACCGACCTAGAAATTATCTACTTGCGTGGAACCAACATTGCACCTGCTCGGCCGAGTGCCGAGCAGAGCTAGAGGGCCTTTAGTGGCAATGGCACAGAAAGAATCTGCTCGGCCAAGCGCCGAGCAGAGCCAGAGGGCCTTTAGTGGCAATGGCACAGAAAGAATCTGATCGGCCAAGCGCCGAGCAGAGCCAGGGCCTTGATTGGCAATGGCACAGAAAGAATCTGCTCCGCCAGGCGCCGAGCAGAGCCAGAGGGCCTTTAGTGGCAATGGCACAGAAAGAATCTGCTAGGCCAAGTGCCGAGCAGAGCCAGAGGGCCTTTAGTGGCAATGGCACAGAAAGAATCTGATCGGCCAAGCGCCGAGCAGAGCCAGAGGGCCTTTAGTGGCAATGGCACAGAAAGAATCTGCTCGGCCAAGCGCTGAGCAGAGTCAGAGGGCCTTTAGTGACAATGGTACAGAAAGTATCTGCTCGGCCAAGCGCCGAGCAGAGCCAGAGGGCCTTTAATGACAATGGCACAGAAAGAATCTGATCGGCCAAGCGCCGAGCAGAGCCAGAGGGCCTTTAGTGGCAATGGCACAGAAAGAATCTGATCGACCAAGCGCCGAGCAGAGCCAGAGGGCTTTTAGTGGCAATGGCACAGAAAGACTCTGCTTGGCCAAGCGCCGAGCAGAGTCAGAGGGCCTTTAGTGGCAATGGCACAGAAAGAATCTGCTCGGTCAAGCGCTGAGCAGAGCCAGGGCCTTGATTGGCAATGGCACAGAAAGAATCTGCTCCGCCAGGCGCCGAGCAGAGCTAGAGCCCTAAGTGCCGCACAGGTTCAGAAGGGCCTTAGCCCCAGCGCCGACAATCGCCAGAGGGCAACAAGCAGCCATGGCAGAGACTCCGCTCGGCCATGTGCTGAGCAGATCCATTTATTGAACCTTTTCGGCTATAATTGCCGGTCAAGTCCTCGTTAGTACACGCAAGCATTCAACAAACATAGCAGGCACAAGGAATATAAAGAAGAAGCTATTTCATTAACGAAAAGAGGAGTACAGCGCAAAAAAAAAAAAAAAAAAAAAAAAGTTTACAAATGAAGAGGCAACTCAAGTCTGAGCTGGCTCTTCAGTCACCCCTTCATTCTCCCTGGTGTCCTGCTGAACTCGCCCTTTGGAAAGCTGAGGATCCTTTTGGACGCCCTCGGCAGTAGACTCAGACCCAGTATAAGGCCCTCCCTCGGCATCGGTTTGAAGCTCGGGGCCCATCTCAGGAGCAGGAGCAGGAGCAAGAGCATCTGTCGCGGCCCCCTCGGTACTTGGGGGAGCTTCTTCAGAAGGCTCAAGAATGGAGAAGTCCAGACCAGGGAACTTCCTTGAAGCCTGACCTCTAGCATATGCTCGAACCCCTGAAGGAAGGTCGGCGCCAATAACGCCTGGAAGTCGTCCCCCTGTTGGAACTCTTCCACCGCCTTAGTCTTCGCATTCAAGAGCTCCTCCTTCAGGGCCTTCTTCTCCTTCTCCAGCTCTTGTCGTTTGGTCTGCTCGCCCGAGAGACCCAGTACAAGCTTGCTGGTGGTGGCGTCAAGCTTCTTGTATTCGTCCTCGGCTTTCTTCAAGGCCGACACTGCTAAGTCCCTCTCAGCGCGAACAACGGCGATCTCATCCTTCATGGCACGAGCCACAGTGATCTCCTCTTTCATCCCGTTCAGTTCAGCTAGGAGGGAGGCGCACGTACTCTTCTTGTGATTGAACGTCTTTTCCAGGCCTGCCAGGCGATGGCCTATCTTGATGTTCTTGGTGACAGACTGGCAAAGGCCATATGTCAGGATGGAACGAGAGCACAGGAAAGAGGACCAAGTAGAAGGCGCATACCCTAAGGAGATCATGGTTCATGTCCTTCACCAGGCGATTGTTGTTGTGCTTGTTGACCCTGTGGAGGTCGACTTCCTTCACGGCAATGGCGGCCCTCGCCCATGCTTCCTCCGGGCTCTCAAAAACGTTCCTGGACGAGGGGGTGGCCTCGGCCCGGGCTTGTTCCTTAGCAGTAGCGACCGTACTTCGCCTCCTCTCGGTCTGCTATGTCGGAGGCTGAACGCAAGGCGGTTCGGTCGTTCTCCCCTCGGGCACTCTTGTCGGAGCCGCTACCTTCCTGGTCAGCTCTGCCTCAGCGTCCTTCAACCGTTTCGGCTCGGGCTCGGACCCTTCAACCTTCCGCTTCCGTAGAAAAGCAACGTTGAAGCTCATCTCACCGACCGTCTGATCTTGTACTGAAGTAACAGTCTGGGAGGTGGCAGCAACGACTGAACTGTCAACGACGACTGCGCCAACTGCAAGCAGAGTGGATGTTAGTTAGGTTGCATTGAGAAGCTTTACAAACGACTAAACACTCACTCCTCTCACGTTCAGCGTCTAAGGCTTCTCTGGTAGGCTCAGGACCTAGCAAGTAGTTCGACAAGCTTTCCGCGGTGACCAAGTCTTTGTGACTATGGATCTCATGTTGCTGAACCTTCCTTATGGCAGCCCTCACCTCCTTAGATACTCTGGGGTTTGCCCGACCTGACACCCAAGGCAACCTAGGTCAGGAAACTGACACTTGAAAGAGAAAAGGAAATGAAACCGAGTTCGGTAGAGAAAGAACGTACCCTTCTTGCTCGGGTAACCCCATTGCCTGGGGACCCGAGCAGAGAAGTCGGTCTCCCAGGGTTGAAACTCTCATCCGTCTCCACTGACGAAAAAGAACCGGTCCTTCTAGTTCTTGACCGAGGAAGGGAGCTCATCAATCAGGTTATACTCTTTCGACCTGCCCGAGAAATACCACCAGCCCGCGCCCCTCTCCGCTGGCCGGTAGCAAAACAAGAATTCCTCTGGCGTGATGTCCCTTTTATGGACGATCTGCCAGAGGACCGAACAGCCGAGCAAGATTCTCCATCCATTCGGCTGTATCTGCCCTGGAGACAAACGAAGCCACTGTAGAATCCTTCGAACAGACTGGGGAAAGGGCATCCGAAGGCCACCAGCCAACGCGCCCTCATACACTATGATCTCGCCCTCCCTGGCCGAACAGGCCCAGTCGTCCTTTTTTGGGATCCTAAGCTTCAAACCCCGTGGGATCTAATATGCAGCCCGCAAGGCCCCGACCTTCTCCTTGGTGAGAATAGAGGACACCCCAAAGGCCTCGTACCCAGGATCCTCTTCCGACTCTCCTGACTCTCCCCCCTTAATGGCACCGGAGTCGGCGGCCTCTGCTTGGCCCGACTCAAGAACTTGTACCGATCCCCTAGAACCACTAACGGAGGCCTCATCTCCGGCCTCACGCCGAACTACCTCGTGCCTATTTGAGTCCGTCTTCTCCGAATTCGAACTCACGTGCTCAGGGTTGGCCACGGTGCCTAATCGTTTTTCGTTCTCTATCCTAAGCAGTACAGGTTTGAATAACAGGGCTACTTCCTTAAGTATTGACTTCAAAAACCCCAGCCTATAGACAAACCCTAGAAGGTCGGGGATTTTCTCCCTATTTTGGTAAACCCAGACGCAGCGGGTTGCTAACCAGTACATACAACCGAGAAACGGGGCTTACCATGCTTTGAAACTCCGACAACAGGTTCCGGTGTAGGTCGGCGATTCTGCGAGACGGACGACACCCCTTTGGCTGGCCGGAGACAACGAAGACGACGTTGGAGACGGCGACGTAAGCTCTCTCTCTCTCTGTATGTATTTGGTAAAAAGCACTAAGGGGAAAATGGGGGCAACTGCCCCCCTCAACTCCCCCCACATCTTTGAAATCAACGGCCCAGATGGCCTGTGACGACGGGACACCGACGGCTGGGATACGACGGGTCTTTTCGACTACTGGCAACCGCGCCCTGGCTGCCACGTGGGGGCACGTGAAGCGATGCGACAGCTCCCATCATTATTGTGCCGTCCTCGCCATCAATGCGCTCCGTGTTCCGCGGTCGGGTCGCCCTTTGGAATTCCTCTGGCCCCAAGCCGACGGCCAAATGAATTGGGGGCATCTGGTGACGAGGATTTCCGGAATGAATCGGAAGCCCTCCCCGTGTCGCCCGGTCGCCTCCCGATCAGGTATCCCTTCTGTTCGCCCTCGTACTTACTGATCCGAGGGGATGCCCATAACGGCCCTCTGATCGGGTCAGCCCCCGACCACGTCCATAGGGGCCCATTTCTGACACCCGTCCTCCTGGCCTACGTCAGGGACGTGGATGTGGCGTGTACCTGCAACCATCGCCACGCCCCTGACACCGTTCTGACACACTCCACCCTGGAGTGTGAAGATGGCCCTCTCAAGTGCTCTGACACCATTCTAATCTTCCAACTAGAAGCAGCCACGTGGGAGGACCACCTACTCCCACCATGCAAACATACAAGGGAAAGATTGATCCCCTTCAGTAGGTACGTAATACGGAACACCCCAGAACACTTCCCTCTCGAATGCTTGAACCCCCCGGAATCTAATTTGAACACCGGAGCGCCATTGGCTTCCATCATACCGGTGGATTTTAGTGCAGGAGATCATCGGCCGGCCAAGGAACAGTTCGTCCCGGACCTGGGGACAAGCCAATACGAGATTGCTGCATCATCAAAGAGTTAGCAAACATCTGAGGACCTGACAATATTGAAGTTCAGATGAATGAGTTCTGCACATATTATGCACCATTGTATCTCTTTACCATCTTTATATTCTGTTCCAATAAACTGTGAATAAATCATCTGTATTTCTTCTTCTTTCTATTTTTTAGTTTTTATTTTTTATCTTTTTTGTTGTCTCAAAATGAAACTAAAACCACAAAGACAAGTTTAGAACTCGGCACGCTTTGAGGAGCTGATAAGGATCAATCCCATCAGGTGCTTCATTGATTCGTCTTTTCCATGTATACTCTCCTTCCAAAGTTTAAAGCATCATAATCAATGAGAATTGCAATATACCTGATGGCGACAAACCATGTAGGAGAAGGCAAAGAAGACAATAATGAAAGGAAGAAGTATGGGGGTGATCACTGAATACACAAGTCCCAGCAAGAAATAGAGCTGTATGCGAGGTTCAGAATTAGAGAAGTCCAAGGAACCAGGATCCATTGCCTGCTCCCTATCTTGATCTGTCTTGACCAAGAATGTATTCTTTAGGTGGAACATTACTAAAGGAACCAATCTAACGATGTCTGCAGCAATGCCGGCCCATCCATCAACCATTATATAAGTGATAAAGAAAGTGGCTTTCATAGGGATTGACACACCAACAGTTTTTGGAATCCTACAAGGAGAGCCCAATGTTATATATCAGAATGTCTCGCTAGAATAGAAAAATGTGAAAGTACTAAAAAGGGGTATAAAAATGGAATACATTATATCCAGTAATTTTTCTCCCTAAAACTACAGCATATGAGAGAATGACCATCATAAACTAATTTAAGGCTAAAATGTGCTCCCAAAAGTACTCAAAATTAATTCATTAAAGTTCATTATCATCACTCATATTTCATACATTTGTATCAGAAATTAAAAAACGATGCAGGTGCAATTTTCGGACAGCATAGGGAAAGTATTGAAGGCCATGTAGAAAAATAGGAAATTGCTAACACTAAACTTTGGATCATGTTTCAAGTTAGAATAATGGATCTCCAACTGAGTTCAACTCAGCTTAGTTCAAACATCAACAATTACTGAACAAGAAATCTAAATCACTTAGTTTTTCCAGATAGTTAACAAAAAATGTAACTTATTTAAGCCTTATTCTTATGGAAATAATCAAGCAAACAAGAAACGTACTCTGTGGGAGACTGATTCAAAAATTTATGAAGCTGCTGAAATGCTGTTCCAGTAATAATGCTTCCAAGAAAGACATTGACAAGCAAGAATATATGGTACTTTGCAGCTGATCTTCTCTCCAAAGATGAGAGTGATGTGAATCCTTCAATTTTGGACATAGTCATGAGAATTTTCGGAAGAAGAATAAGGAATATCTTTAATGCAATCCCAGGAAGTAAACCTTGAATGAAAGACTTGACCACTTTCCTGAAATAAAATTTCCAACATTAAGATACTTAATTTTTCATCCACACCCACCCAATTGAAAAAACTATAAAAGCCGAGCTGCATTTCAAAGAGATAAAAGGAACTCTAAAACAATATCTAGAAGTGCTGCCTATCTTTCCACCTCTAATAGTAATTGAGAGTAAAGAGAAAGCACATGGCAATTAACTATCTATACAAGCTCCAACCCAAAAAAAACTACTTTCCTCAACCATTATATATGCCGCTTCTTCTTATCCCTTTTTAAAATATTCATGAAGCATCGCTAAATCTGATGTACTTGTCATAAATCATGCAAACAGTTAGTGACTGAAGAGGTATACTCAATTCAAAGCTGTTGCTTCTCCTCTTTCTCTCTCTCTCTCTCTCTCTTGGGCTTTACCAATTGTTTATTAGTTGCTAAAGTCTTCGTCAGCATTTTACTTCTTAAGTCAACAAATTTCAGATTTTACTTCTTTATTTATCTAGTAACTTCATATCTTGGAGAACGTAAAACATTGAAAAATAGCTATCCTACAAACAAATTAGTTAATTTTCAAAAGCTGCATCTGACATTATATGACAAAGATAAAAGGATTAGCACTATAAAAAGGAAAAACTAACTACCAAATCAAGAAATTAACTTACATTTCTATTAATGCCTTCAAGAAAGGAAAAACCTTCTCAATGCCCTCAATATTGGCTAGAGACTGAACAAATGCTATGGGGATCATAAAAAAGAATGTTAGAAAAAATATACCAACAGCCATAAGCAATCTCCGAACAGTGAGTTCAACATATGGTATTGCAAGATTATCCCAATACACATCACGTGGTTCAGGAGCCCATTCAGTCAACCAAATAGTAGGATTACTCGATTGTTGAGTTTGAGCACAGACAGCTGCTCCCCATCGGGTTTTGAATGAAACAAATGCCGCAGGAACTATGTTATTAGGATCACTTATAACCTTTTCTCTTTCTGCAGCTTCCTGGACAAAACCAAAGTAACAATTCATCAGAAACAGACAGAGGATTCCAATATTCTAAGTGGACAGAATTCACATGATACTCATGACTCTGGTACGGTATTACCATACCACAACAAGGCCAGACTTCATTAAAGGGTTAAAAAAAAAGTAGATGTATGACATCTATAATAATAATATGACACATGATTCCAGAGGTAGATGTTTCAATAATAGGTAGGTAAATCATCACCCTACCACCAGCACATACAAATAAGGCCTACACATGAACTAATTTGGTTCCATCTATCTGGCCTATTGCTAGTGAAAAATGACTTCCGTCAAAGTAAATTACTTATTAAGGTTTGGGAATTGAGTCTTCTTAGGAAGCATTAATAAACCCTCAACCTCATGCTCATGTAGAAACTATGCATAGCTGAACCTCTGCCGAATTTAAGACATGCACGTTAATTTCAAAACTATGGAGGAAATGGGCAGAACATTCAATTGAATCGGAAAAACACCGGAATGGACCCAAAGTGACCCGTGAGAAGGCTTGAAGGTTAAAAATACTATCGAGACATAGGGTTTTTGGTCATGAAATCACCAAAGGGAGAGATTGTAAGGTTATGTAATTGGCTATATTTCGTGACAAGTCATGCAATACAACAAGTGGTATGTGCATGGCAATTCATCAGTAGACTACTGCGTTTATCAAGTTGTCTTGATTTGCTCCTAAAGTTGTCTCAACCGAGAAAAAGATGACTCAGAGTTACTTGAAAGGATTGAGACTTGTAATTCGCTCAAGGAATACTTGGTAGGCGTTAAGCTCTAGGCCCTTGAGCCTCTTTCTTGATTGGTTGCATGAACCGAACAGTAATGTTTGGTGGGCATTAAGTCTTGGGCCCTCTAGCCTCTCTCCTGATCGGTCGCACGAATCGAACAGGAATACTTGGTAGTGAGAATGAAGGCATCTCTTCATTTTGATTTTAAATTGCTTAGTCTATAGAGCTCTGCTAATGAAATTACCATTGTGTTTCAGAGATTAAAAGAGATTGAGGGGAATGAGTTTTATTACTTCCAAAAAGCTGACGGGAATCCGGAAACACTAGTAAACTTAGGTCAACATTGATGCCTACTAGCCCGTCTCGATAAAAAATGACCAACCTGTCCTTTGGTCATCGTGGCACGTCTTGCAAGAAAGTACAAACTCCTTGAGACGATAAGTCCATCTAATCCGGCACATCTTCAAGAAAGTACCAAGTCCTCAAGATGATAAGTCCACCTTCCAAGATTGTCCCCGAATAGTCTGGCATGTTGAATATACCATTTGAGTCGAGTTTAATAACATCAATTCTAAAGAGAACAACAATACTTGTTCTGAAAATTTTGTGGCGTTATGTTTAACACCTATGATTATAATAAGAGCAACTCAAGTGAGTTGCTCCTAACAAGAAGGAGAGCTCTCGGTGGATATTTTAATAGAGTAACAAATATTTGACATTTGATTTTGCGGGTTTTGTGTACTGAGACGAAGCTATTTTCAAATGCTACATGCGCTCACATTGTGATCAGATCGATCAAAACTTTACTTGCTCCCTAAAATTAAGCCAGTCCAGAGTGAGACAGGAGTAGAGAAATCATTGCTTTTAGTTTAACCATCTTCTTTTTGAGTCCTGCCATCATCCGAGCCTGCCCTTGCTTGAGTGGTTGGATGGGTGGTGTTTGAAGCGACTCCATGATCAATTTCCTTTTCTTCAAGAGCACTGGTAGCCTACTTGTGGAGATCTTTTTGTGTCTTGCTTTTACCCTTCGAGAATAGGGGAGAAGAAGGGAAAAAGTAAAACAACAAGAAACAATGCAAAAGTAAAAAACACTAGCAGTAAGCTATGCTATGCACAACAAAACTAAAAAAAGAATAGAAAACACCATAAAATATAAATTTCTCTTGCGTATACTTTCTCATATATCCATCGTGTGAACCAGTAGTCAAAGACCTTGTTCGCCAACTTAATAAACGCATTGTTGAACTATGATTCCTTCAATAGCATGTCAGGGTTTGGATTCCTATAGAAGATCTTTGGTCCTGCCTAAGTCAGGTAAGTCGGCTAATGAAGGCTAAATCAAAAACCAAGTGAAGATCCTTGGTCAGTAGGTTGGCCCAAGAATGGCCAAATTTATAAAAAAATCAAGTGAAGAACTTGGTCCTGCCTAAGTTAGGTCGGCCCAAACAACATCAATAACATCAAAAGTGCTCAAGTTACACTAGGTTCATAGTTATTAAAATCATCACTCAAACAAAGAGTAGAGAATTAGACCCATGGCTTTGGTTGGTGCATGGGGCACTCTCACAGTTCCCCTCTCGAGTTATATATATATATTGCATGCACTCTCTCTCTATAATTCTTTCTCTATCTCTCTCTAACACCAGCCATTTAGCACCGGGTGGTACCGAACTACACCAGAATTTGTGTAATTTTTTTAAAATTAATTTTTTTTTATTATTTTTCATTATAAATGTCTATTATTTTAATAAATAGTAGATACTAGACAAGTAATATGCTTTTTAAATATTTTTAAATAGCTCCTTGGGTTGGATTACATGTTTATAAACACGTGACATACAAAAAAAATGTTATTTGAAGTGTAAGCTCGATGGAAGTATATATGCAAAAACGTAGCACAATTGAATAAATGTCAGAATTGTGGCAGGCATAGTTGATTTTGATTTAATTGAAGCGGTAAAAATAGAGGACATCATTGAATTGATTACTGTCTGGTAACTATACAAAAAAGACCTATAAAGCTTGATAAATATTAAAATAAAAAGTCAATCAAAGAATCAACCAAAAAATGCAAAGGGAAGATGTCCTACCACCATCGATGCGTGAGCTGCCCCCATCAAAATCTCTTTGGTGGTTGTGCCACTTAGTTCCTTAATATCTCCAGGCAGCACAACGGCTTAGAGAGCCCCAACAGCAACATCGGCATTGAAAAGAATGGAATCCTGAGAAGTCATGGCACGACCACAAATCTTTGGCTGCACCACGAACTCCTCAGTCCTTTTCTCCTCTTCTTTGCCCTTGTCTTCTTACTCGAGGCATGCCGTCTTCTTTGAAGCACCTTTAGCCTCAACAGCTTTCACCAGTCTTCTCTTTTTCTTTGCCTCCTGAGGCACCATGGGCTCCAACAAATCCACCATTGTGGAAGCTGCAAGGATCGTGATGGCAGGAGGCGCCATAGACGAAAAAGCACCAGTGACAGAAGCATCAGCAGCAATATCAGCAGTGGTGGTGGAAGCAGTCGCTCCATCCCCCTTCCTCTTCTTTGTGCTGCCCCTCTTGAGAAAGGCCGCTAGATTGCGGGGTTGTGGACGCTCTATACCACCATCAACAATAATAAGTTGCCGCAAGACCTCCAGCGAGTATTCGAGTTGGTGTTGGCTACGTTCCACCTTTTGGTTAGCAATCACACCCGTCGGTACTTCGTAAGTAGCCGAGAAGAACAGGTACCGGGTCGGATAACCCAACAGTATGTAAGCAGCCCGACCAATTCCTTTTAACTCGCCCTCGCCCTTATACACCCAGACTTGGTTGAAAGCAATGATATCAACACCAACTTGCTCAATGTCCTTGTCTTTGATGCCGAAGTCAACTGGAGAAGCAAAAACAGGATGTTAAAATTAGCAAAGACAAGTGCAAGTTGAGAAAAAAGAAAAGAAAAACTTGTTAGAGGAGGCGGAGTCCCACTTATTGTCTTCGAGAGACTGAGGCATCTCATAATCGGGAGAACCTCCTCTGGGATGTTCCCAAACTCCCATGGCCTGCCCACCCTCACAATAACATCGTTGATCCCCTTCCTCAAACTTGGGAGAAACTGAACCAACTATCTCGACCCACTCCTAACTCAAAAATAATACCTCCTACGGTCTGACTTAGCGTCGTTCAACTCTATAGTCGCATAATAGTAATCAAGCTCGTAGAGGCCTAGATTTTAGTTCAGGCGCCTATTCAACTCAATTATTTCCGTAACTATTCTATAAGAGTTGGGTTGGAGTTGGATGGGGGCAATCCTATAATGGTTTAAGACTGCGGCCAAGAAAGGGTGAACTGGGAACCTAAGTCCACCTATATAATGGCAATTAAAAGGAAATGAGTCCCTTCCTCATTTTCAAACCAACCATCGTCCATGGGCCCAATTAGCTTAATCTCTACCCCTTCAGGGAAGTTGTATCTACGTTTAAAGGATGCAATGGTAGCTGGATCATTGACCATACTCCTAAGCTTTTTTGTCATGGAAGACAGACAAGGGATCCTAAGGTTTTGGCCCGGGAGCAAAGAAAGAAGAAAAGATGAGGGAGACTTACAGAGAGTTGAGTTTCTTCAAATGATAATGAACAAAAGCAAAGTACCCAAGGTATCTTCGTTCAGATTGCTTTATTCAGAGTGGCAAAAACCTTCATCTGCCGAAAAACGTGAAACGACGGTGGTAAAGTCGGACGTCCCAACAATCATGTCTCGTTTAATGGCACTTGAAGGTTGTGCTGAGCATGCTTACAGCTATATAGCACCAGCCCCAACCCCTTTCCAAAGGGCTGAGGGGCAATTGTGGGTTAAAATAATTAGACTCAATACAATAGGTCGGGCCTAACCAAGAACATGTCGCCGACCTGGGCTAGGAGAGGCCCAAACTCACTAAAGCCTAGAGGCAGACCCTACAATGATAACTATATCCCAGATCCAGCTAGGACTAAGTTGGTCTAGCACATACGAGTCCATTCCTAGAAGGACTAGGACGGATAATGTCCAAAAGTGATTGACTCCTATGAGGAGACAGAATTCAATTCCTAATGGGATTATGGCATTCCGAAGGCCATAAATACCCTACACCACTAAGTTGTAAGGAACGTTCATAAGAGTTAAAGCTAGAGTCTTTTGTTCAATTCATTGTGATTAAGCTTACTAACTTAATCATCGGAGTGCCATCGATCCAAAGAGGATTGACATATTCTCATTGTCTTCTTCTCTTGCAGATTGTTCGTGCTCGTCAACTTGGTTTAAGAGTTCAACCGAGCCTTTTTAAAAATCTCACCTACAGCTACAAATGCATTTAGTAATTTATAAGGGGAGGAAAAGACATAACAATATACAAATCAAATGAGTGTAGAACATATATTACTTAAGGAATTAATCATATGGTTTGGTGCAATTGTATATGAAAAATAAATAGTATTAGGTTGGACAAATAAAATTAACACAAAATAGGACCTCAACTTTAAAAAACTGCATGTGTACAGTCAACACATTATAATGAAGGGGCCCCACCTTGATAATTATTCTTTGATGATTTAAATATATATACAAATATATATAGATGGTAAATTAACATAAAGCTAAGGTTGGGACAACTGATAACTCCTAATCTGGAAAGGAAACTTACTTGTTCGCTCAATTTCTCAATTTCAGTTGTATAGTAGTCAATTGCATCCACAAGTTTTCCCCAAAGGCCCCAAAAACCTGTCTATACATAGTTTACAAATTTAGGAGTTGTAAATCATTTCTTATAGCAAAGGACACTGATCAAACAAGTACGAAACAGTCACTAAGAAAGATATACAGATCAAACAAAATCAAAATTGAAGATCTGTGTGTATAAGAATACCTTCGTTGTCGGCTTTTTAGTAGGTTTCCTCTCATATTTGTTTTGGTAATAGATAAGCCAGTTTTGCAAACTCTTCTTCTTTGCCACCAATTTTGCAAGCTTATTTCCGTTGTATACAACCTACAAGCTCAGAATCATACGAGTTGGACAGACAATGAACTTGATGCAAATGAAAAAACAAAGTTGCAAACTATTAGGCATTTTTTACACTATGATTATGGTGCAAGATGTATTGAGTACAAGAGAAACTCCAAAACTTTAATCCACAAGCTAAAAAATGAAAGGAACTTTCAAGCTACACTTATTTCTCCAGCTTATATATCAATGTCAGTGCTTAGAAATATGATACTTGTTCTTGTTTCCCTATGTTACTGCATAAAAGCTCTTTACAAACCAAAATATCATAACTACAGTTACTTGCCTAAGAGATAAACCTGATGTGTAAGATAATGACCAGGATGATTTACACAAAAGAAATGCTCAACATGCTCGCTAACTGATTCATCAGTATCTGGAGGAACATTTCTCGCAAGAACCTGCAGAAGAAATTGGAACTAATAAAACAGAACTACAAGTAATCTTAATTGGTAAACAGCAAGCTAAAAACTATGTGAGTGCACATCATGTTAGTGTAAGATATAGACACAGATGTATATTGCTTCGGACATGACTAATGGCAAGCATAGATTTGCAATCTTCTTAAATTCATAGGTAACAATCGACTTTATATTTAATAATAACAAGGACAAGAAACAAATGGAGCTCAAAGTCTGCATGTTCTACAAAGAATAAACTTCAAGAGTGTTAGAAGATTAAGTTCAGAGTTTACAGATGTTAGCTCCTTAACAGCTAATGAGTTTAACTAATAGTACATAAGTTTACAATCAAACATAAAGAAAAGCCACTACCGAGTGCAGTCCTAGTAACGCAGGTTGCTGGGAGGGTAGAGTGGAAACAATGTAACTATCAGTGATAATTGCAAAACTCTCTCTCTCTCTCTCTCTCTCTCTCTCTCACACACACACACACACACACACACACACACATAACTTGATATCTATGTAGTTCCTATTTTCTGACCTGTTTCTGACAAATAATGTTTGCCACTTGCGTTACCATTTTAATTCACAAAATCCAACATAAACGAGATCGAACTTGGATTCAGTCACATAGCCTGATCTCATTCGGCACGGTATGGTAGGACTTGAGAGTGGTTATTGACACCATAATACTTTAATCTAAAGACCCGTGCTTTCCAACTGAAGAGAATTTAAAGAGTATTGTACCATTGTAGAATGCAAACCCTCTAAATGAGAAATGCTCTTTGTTTATAAATCATGTCCTTTATTCCATCTAAGCTGCCAAAAATTTGACTGCACCCTCAAATTAACCCCCTTAAAATTGGGGAAGGAAACAAAATAAAGGACTTAGAGGCTCAACATTATTAGTGTTATTCTCCTCTCTTATGATGTGATATAACATAGCATTAGTCCTACCATGTTATGTAAAAATATGTTACCAGTAAAACATAGCATTAGTTTTCTGATCTAAACGCGAGTCACTGTGAAGGGAAAAAAAATTCAAGGAACAGAGGCTCAACTTTATTAACCTTCTTCTCCTCTCATTATGACATGTGATGTAACATAGCATTAGTTAATTTGCTACAATGTTATGCAAGAATATGCTATCATTGTGACAAAGCTGATTAGTCACTGAAGTTCTACATTAAGAATTAATATTTAGATTTAAAAACTCTGGTATATCTGTTATAACATAAAATGTTAAATAAATCAAAGTCACAAGAAAAAAAATGTTCAATCTAAATTAGTATCTTCGCATTTCCAGTTTCAATTTATCATGACATTCCAGTTTTTAGTACATGAGTTAGCAATGTCCAATGGTTGACATTTGATGGCATTGCGTTTCTCATCAAAATATACTAGCTTTCAGTCAAGTACCAGATTGTATTGCAGCCACATGATTTCAGACAAAGTTAACCTACTTTTAATAATTTTCAGCTTCCTAATAAACCAAGACTCCGTTTAATGTTTTTAAACACGAACTACTAGGTGAAACTAATCTATTAAACATGTGCTTAAAAGACAGATAGAACATAGCCACATAGAAACTTTAACTTACAGTGAATTGATCTGGATGACGATTGTCAGAAGCAAGAAAATGCAATCTCATATTAGCTATGAGCTTGTATTCCTTGTACAGAGCATAGCATGTCCAAAATGTGAACACATAAGCCATTGCCAGATGTGCCCAAAACCTGAAGGGAAATAACAAGAGTTGTGTTTGAATAAGTACCTGGCAGCATGATTGTCAAAAGAAAACTTGCAAACACTATTTATAGGTTCTCATAAATAATGCAGGACTGAAGGAGGCACAATTGAACAATATACTAGGCATAGGAAAAACCAATGCTATTTGCAATAAATTGTGATAATTACAAATCTTGAAGCCTTGTATACCATAAAACTCAGAAACCATCATTCATAGAGATTCGTTCAGGGAGATAAATGGACCTAATTCACATTATGTTTAATAATCATTAGCAATTGACAGCACGGCCTCCAATGATACTTATTACATCAATACGATGACAAAATTAGGCTAAGATTATTCTCAGGGATCACAAACTACAGGTACAGTGTGTATCAGATTTTTGTGATGGCACACATGTTTGAAGGATACAGTGTGTATTCTCAGGGTGCTACTCTATATTAAAGAAATGTATTTGTAACCAGAGATTAGCACTTTGCACGCAAACACATGTTAGTTTGACAAAATTATGGAAACTATTGGATTTCAAATACAATACAGGTAAGAAGGCCTAAAATACAAGAAAAGGCAGAATAAGTACAGAAAACATGGACATCAAAAACAAAAAAGTACAAAAGGAAAAATGCTTCTCACTTTTTAGATCCAGATGGCACATTAGATATTGAGAGTTTGTCAATATTACTGAATGTTAAATCCTTGATATTCTCCAGTGTTTCCCCAGTCCAATTTACAGGCACCAACACCACAAAAGCGAGTACAGTTATAGGGACAAATATCTTCAAGCTGCATAAGGTTCCAATTAAATGCTCTTAATAGCATTAAATACAAAATTAAGAAAATTATGGCATTGATTATGAACACTAAGGAGTTCAGCTCTACCAGATTGTTAGTTCCAAAAATCGAACAAGAAGTTAAAATATAAAATAATAAACACAAAAAAATTGTGATTAAATGCAAAAGCATAATTTGGCTAATAGAGTAACTGGCAAAGAAGCTATTGTTTAATGTGGCCTATCAAACAGTTATAAACGTAAACGATGCATTCTAAAAACTCACCCAAGAAGGTAAATCAGAATATATACAGCAGAATCAAGCCCTGCATGATCTATAAGCTCAGGCTCAGGCATTCTTAATGCTGCAGCCATCCAATTCAAAAACCTTATGTACGTTCTACAGTCCAAGTTGATGAATTTCGATACAAAAGCTCCAGAACGTTTTGGGCTGCCTCTCATACCCTTCAGATACCACTTTGGGAAGTAAATTCTATCATTGATTGGTTGAAGCCGTAATATTGCAAAGGCCACAAGGAACATGACTGCCGAAAGAATGTTAACAGCAGCTGAAAGGCCGATATCTTGAAGGCTAGCCATATTCGTCCTAAGCTATTATCGATCACCCTGAAATTGGAGTGGAACAGAGTAAGATGTTTCTCAATGCATATTATTATGGTCTATCACCATCAATTTGTAATATCATTTTTTAGAAGTAACAAGAAATTTGTATCAAAAGAAGCATCAAGGGAAATGTACAAAAAGGACCATCGATTTGTTATATCATATAAAGTCAATTAGAGCAGTATCACAATATGTCTGTAAATTTTGCTCCAAAATTACGCTTCTTCTTGTCTCCACCTTGTCAATAATAATTCCAAACAGTTGGAACTTATGAGTTACAATTCAACCAGAAAAACATACAATAAGTTATTATACCAAACTAATGGTCTAAAATAATTTCAACTAAGTAGTCGAACTTTAAAACTCTCTCTCGTGCAATAATGTGCATTCCTGACAACTCCCCACAGTCAGCTGCAATCCTGCAGGGTTGTTTTACCCAGTCTAATATTGAGAACAATTCATTTGTGTAGTTGAATCAGCACCATGATTCCATACTAATCTCACGAAATTATTGCTTCTTATCACTCGAAACACAACTAACAGTGGAGAATGTTATACACACAATGTGACTGCAAGACCACCAAACTCCTGGTGCCAAACTTTGGTAGCTAACAGAAGGATCAAAGCATTCCCTTCTTGAGCCTAAACTAGAGTTTCACAAATATGTATATGCTAACCTTAACCTGTTCTTTATATTTTCTTATAGATGAAGAAGGCTGATTAAGCACCTATAGAAGCATATACAATTCTTTCTTTTTTCTATTCGGTAAGTAGCAGATAGAATTCATCATAATCAAAGGCCTCATTTGCCGGCCTTCTAAATAAATCTCCACCTTCAACTTAGGATTCATGTTTTATTCATATAAGAATTCTATCAAATCAACTCTTTAATTACTCAAAAGTTTGTCGAACTGGAACGTGTATAAAAAAAGAAGCATAAAATCAGTTTGGTTGATGACAAAACAAATAAAGCTAATTAAAATATTCCAAACGGTGTAGGCTGTGCTATTTTCTTTTGTTCTCCTGCAATCCAAAACTCAGCGTGACTCAACCAAGCCAAATACGTCTTCAATGGATACTTGAGTTAAGGTTCTCCGGTAATCCTGAACAAAGAAAGATCAAGAAGAATCAAAATTTTCTTTTCTTTTGGTTTCTGTATTTTCTCAGCAACCAAACAACGCGTTCACGATTGACGATGGATAAGAAAACAGACCAATAACCTTGCAATGTCGGCCCCTTTTGAATTCAAACAAACCGGAAGTCGAGGATATTCAATCTTCAGCACCGAGTGCGAATAAATAATGAGATTGAGATAGATTCAAAGGCTTGGTATGGGAAGAACTACGAAGACAATGTGAAATTAGGTTTTTTTTTACTCGATTTTCGTTTTTCGGTTTTGTGATCGAAGTTCGCGAAGGTGAGAGAAGTTGTGAAACTAGAGAGAGAGAGAGAGAGAGAGAGAGAGGGATGAGGGAACGCTGCAACAAGCGCGGAACCGTCCTCTGCTCTCTATATATAATTGCCATAAACGGATGGATTTTTTAAAATGTTACAATGCCTAAAATGCCCTTATATCTGTAAAATAAAATAAAAACTAATATGTGCCCTGACAGATAATACGATTTTTGTGTTCCTCGTTTTTTGAAATCTTGTCGACGTTTTTCTTTTCTTTTCTTTTTTTTATTTAAGGAAAACAAATAATTCAGGTAAGGGTACAAAATATCCATTTTATATTTGTAAATAATTCATATTCAGTTCATGCATTATTTAAAAAATGTTGGTTACAAATTTCTAGGGGGTGAAAAGTGTGATTTGCAAAGGGTAGTATTAAAACAACTAATGAATAATGAGCGGATATTGGATTATATAACTGTAGTGATATAATTTAAGACGACGATAGTGACAAATTCTCTATGCATGCATTTCGTTTAATGTAAAATAAAAATTTGCAAAATTATATAAGATAATAATTTGTTAGGAAAAAAAACAAGTTTTTGAAAGCATATAAAGGACGTGGTTTTGTTTTTTTTTTTCACCAATACACGTGTTATTAATTGAAATAACTATGATATGCATATAGCTTGTGTGTTAAGAGTCTAGTTTTCATATAATAAATATGCAACGGTAAATTTTGTACTTTATTTTGCATGATTACTAATAATTGAGAAGCCAACTTGTCTTTGACCATAAAATGACTAGTATTAACAATGAGAAAGTACAACTTTTTTTTTTTCACGTATTTCACTTATCGTGTCTCACATTTTAGGCATTTTGAGATCATGCACTTGTTGGACTTATAATACTAGTTAATATGTCTTGTTACATTGAGGTATTAAATATATTATTAATATGTAGGGTACACACAGTATATGTGTAACTTGAATGATTCATGTGAAACTCGAGTTATGTAAATATTGTGAAAATTGATCTTAGTTTTTTAAAATTTCAATGATGTATTAAGTTTTGTAGAAAGTTAGAAACTCACACGACGATAGAGTAAAATGACTTAAAAAAAATGTGAATTATAACTTTAAACTTATAAAGAGCTATAATAGTCCACCTTTAGCCAATTAATTTATATGCAATTTGAATTGTGTTGATAAAAATGTTATTATAAGTTTAAAAATTTTATAAGAATTTTAATATATTGAAAAAATTAACTCATATTTTAAATATGACTTTACGTGATTATACTAAGAGACTAGCTTTAAGTGTTTATTGAAGTTTTTATGGCATTACTTGCCGTAAACCTATGAAAATATTAAAGTACATGTAATTAAGAATACTGACAATTAACATAGTATACAAATAAGTAAATTTTACCTCGTCACAGTCATGCAGTCTCTTTTCAAGCTTTTAATTTTTACAATATTTTTTGGTTGTAAAGTTGTGAATAATTATTAACAATTAGTAACAAGCATTTTGACAGCATTGCTTTGAATCATTCTAGGATTTTTTTTAAAAATAAACGTTAAGAAATTAATGATATTCCTTTTATAACACACTTGATTTGGTAAAAAATAAATTTGTGATAGCTCTTTAAGTTTAGATGATCAATAAAAATGTTCCACATCACTAAGCCAAGGCAATGTTTATGGGCCTAACATTAAAGCTGTTTATAAGCAGCAATTATCCACTTGTGCTAATTGAAATGGGCCGCCAATGTGGCCCAATGAAAGTGGGCCATTTTTGGAGTTGGATTACATTCAAATGAGCACATATGAGACCAAATCTTTGTTAATAGGCCTACGATGCCAGCCCAAGGCCTTCTCAGCCCAACTTGTGGGTTATTGACGAATCGTCCTGCGATCTCAGCCCACCAGCAAGCACGCATGGTCCGGTGATGAATGATTAGTTGGTGATTTGGTAGGTCACATGCCGCTGCGTAGTATCCATAGACTAGATTCGTCCGCACGCAGCGCACGTTAGTCACCGGAGGGCCTCAGCGAAAACACCCTGGCGTACTTTAGCATCTTCCAGTAAGAACCGAATGCATATCTGTCTGTTTCCATTTGTGAAAGGGCTCCTCTCACAAAACTTGCAAGATTCTCCGAACTCTCACTCAAACTAGGGTTTAGAAAAAAATACAGTAGCAGTAATTTTCAATCCCTCTCTACGGAAATTAGGGTTTTCAACAGGCGTGGTGTTTGCAATCTCAATTTCGACAACTTTCTCTTTCTGTATGT
The DNA here is from genome assembly GCA_033060915.1 of Euryodendron excelsum. Lineage (NCBI taxonomy): Eukaryota > Viridiplantae > Streptophyta > Magnoliopsida > Ericales > Pentaphylacaceae > Euryodendron > Euryodendron excelsum. The sequence goes on from CM065382.1 coordinate 2,617,274, forward strand.
TCTTTCAATGCCTGGAAATCCATTATTCGCATCGTCGGCTGGAAACCCTAAACTGCTGGAAACCGCTTGCTTTCTCATCAGAGGGGCTGGCAATTTCGGCACCGCTTCGCCGATAAAACTCTTGTTTCCGTTCTTTATCGTGTTCTTCAAAGAACCCATGAAACCCTAGTTTGACTGAGAGCTCTGGAATTTTTCATATTCGAATGGCGCCGAGTCGTAGAAAAGGTGGCGGCAGAGCTTCTGCGGCGGCGGCGGCTGCTCGCCGGCAGTGGAAAGTGGGTGATCTCGTCCTCGCCAAGGTCAAGGGCTTCCCAGCCTGGCCTGCAACGGTACGCATATGTTGTCTTATATGTAGAAGATTTAATCGTTTTGTTAGGCAGCTTATTGCATAGTCTGAAACAATGTTAGAGCTTATTTCCCCAATTGTTGTTGATGGATCTGGCACTAGGATTGAATCTTTCGGAATTGCATGCGGTTGTTTGTTTGATTTTCTCCGTGTTTGGAGTTTTAAATTCAAGAACAAGTTTAGGGCTTTTGGAGTTGCATGCACTTTATTTTTAGAATGCATATTGATTGTATTCTAGCTACCTAGAAGCATCGAACATCTAGGTTCCGTTTGGTTCTCAGGAAAAGAAAATGCCCATAAAGCTTAAGAAATGTGGTTGCTCATCGCAGGTAAGTGAGCCGGAGAAGTGGGGCTACTCGGCTGATTGGAAGAAAGTACTTGTTTACTTTTTTGGAACCCAGCAAATGTAAGTACTTCAGGCCATGTCTGTAGGCTTTTTCTACCTATACGGTGGTGTATTATTTTGCATTGTCTTATTGTTAATAGTTTTATTATTATTTATTGATTTACGGTTTGTAAGAATAACTTATTTGTATTCATTTCATCTTTATGACATATGGTTATTTACATCAGTTGATTTTGTGATTGAATCATGTTCTCTGGGTGTTTAAATGATGGAAATGATCATCGTAGGAGAGATACAGATTACAATCTGTTGTGGGCGTAATCATTTGCTCTCCTCTTTCATTCCTTTGTATTCTATATCAGTTTTCCATTGCTTCTGACTTTGTTATGCAACATATTTTTTTTTGCTTTGTTTACTTTTTCAACTTAATGGTCACTAGTCCAGCATAGCCACCATAAACTTCACCTTTGCCCATTGTCTATTTCAATTTTTACTTGTCTATTTTTTTCTTTATTTATTTAGTAGAGGATGGTGCTGTTGTAAGGGATAGGGGAACATGGAATCAAATAGGGTTGTAGACTCTTGATCGGTGAGGATCCATGGTCTGGTAGTATCATTTGATTTCTCCTAAACTATCCATGAAGATCTGGTCAGATGAAGACCTAGTGACTGACTAGTAATTAACTCCTAACTAATGAGCCATTCCTCCACTTTCATTGATAAAGGTGGAAGTTAAGATGGGCAAAAAAGAATGAAATGTTCAAGTAATCCAAAAATGATTAGACGAGAGACATGTAGGTCTGGTATATATCCATCTATATTGAATGGCTGATACATAAATGACATAAGCATTTTTGAATGATCCAAATATAGGTCTCCTATAAAAAATGAATCAAGATTGACAAGAAATTATAGAAGAGAAAACACTTTTTTACTCTAATGTAGTAATTCTAACATTTTTTTCTTTCTTTCTTGGACACATTTTTGATTAAGGAAAATAGGGGATATAAAGACCTGATTAGATTTTGACGGGAATATAGAGATTAGAGTTAATGAATACCTTTGGTTTGTTGTGTGCGAGATGTACTGGTTTAGAATCCACATCAGCATTAGGGTTTCTTCAGAATGTTGCATTGAAGATGATAGCAACTTAAGGTGAAAGAATGTTTTACTTTGAATTTTTAAAGCCCTGGAATTGTAGGACACTTCTGCCTATAGCACACTTGAGAAAGAACCTTGTGCTGTAGGTTGATACGGGGAAACAACAGATCCCCTTGCTTCGAAGGTGTCCTAATAATGAAAATACAATCGAGTACGTAATCACAATGCACAATAATTAGTGAACCTATTTGTCACTGAAACCTCAAAACCAAATATGTTTTGCCACCCTTTTTGAACTATTAAACCTTAGTCCACAAGCCTAAGTTCTTTTTCCTTCAATCCTTTGAATCTAACAGAAACAACCCAAAATAGCAAAAGTACTGTTCTTGGTAATATTCACAACAACCAAACCCTTATTCCCTCAATAGATCGTCCTACCATAGAAAACCCCACAGTTTCACCAATGTTTCAGCTTTAAAAACCCCAGCTACAATCAGCTCTATATAGAGGCTTCGACCCCTGCCCTACGTCATTTTTGCTCTCACTAATTGTGTAGAGGTGTTTCCACACTCATTGGCGGACCAAGAAGAGAAGAGAAGAGAGGGAGGGGGGGGGGGGTGGGGGGGAATTTGAAAAATTATCTTTATATCCAATACAATGTAGTGTACCCCATACACGCCCCCCCCCCCCCCCCCCCCCCCCCCCCCCCCCCCCCCCAACCCACCAAAAAAAAAAAAAAACTAACCCCAAAAAAAAGAAAAAGAAAAAAAAAAGTATTCTAAATTTCACCTCACTCTTGTAGATTTTTGAATATTTAGGATACAACATAGTATATTGACTCCCCGAAAGCTTTGAAATTTTACTTCACCCTTGTCGATTTTTCAATATTTAGAATATTTTTAATATGTAGAATACTATATAATGTATTGATCCTCCAAAAATAAAAAAAATTTCCTTATCCCTCCTTTCGCCAAAAAAAATTTTCTCGGCGCCCTTCAACCGAAATCCTGGGTCTGCCACTGCGCATACTTGTCATGTATAACTATTTATCCATCAAGCATTTACTTGCCTAGGCGTTCCTCTTCCTCATTTCCTCATTTACTCACATGATTTGACTGCAGCTGGACGCTGTTTTTGTTTCTGTTTCAATTCCCGAATAGAACCCTTGGCCATCTGATCATCTTGTACATTGTAAATTAACTCCTCAAGCTCTTTCTACCTAATTCTGATCATCGTTAACCGGTTTCCAAGCCAAACCTGACCTTAAACTCTAGTGGAGACTGAGTTCCATCAGGATGCTGTGGCAAGCAGAAAAAAACTTCTAGGAATATTACTAAAAGTTTGTTAAGGTTTGCCCCATAGAGTTTGGTTTTTATCATACATTAGATGGTCTTCAGCTCTCTAAAAGTCATTTTTGTTGGATTTTATAATTACATATAGATTTTTATAGGCTGTTAAAGTTTTACACTTCCACTAGGACTACCTATCATGGTGATTCTATCCCAAGGGCCACATAAATCACTAACCACAGAATATATTAGATATGATTAATTCAATGATATAATTTGACTTACTGCGGGACACTCGGGGGCAAAAAGTTATCTTGTCTGGCCTTAGGCCCAAGGTCTTAATGCTAATCTCTCTTCCCCTCTCTAGCGAATGAAATTTAAAAGAAATACATGTCTTCTCTAATGCTGCAATAGTTACGACTTCATAGTTCCATGCAAATAGCTGGGCCACGGCGTAAAAGATTGTAAAGGATTTGCTAATCATCCTTGAGCAAATAAAAAGAAAGGGTGTCTTTCTTAACCAAGTTTCACTGTTTAAAAATGTGAAGGGAAGATAAAGATTGATACCTAGCATATTGTCTTGCTCGTCCATTATTTTGGTGCTCCATTTAAATAGTGAAGAAAGGCAAAGGTTCTTCCTTGAATGCTCGACTATGGTGCTTGAAGTATCTCTGCCACCTTGAAATGGAGATTAGAGGTGTACATGGGTTAGTTCGGTCCGGTTTATGTGGAACCCTGCTTAATATGGGATGATTCGGCTTGGTTGACGCCATGGATGTAGCCACACTAGGGCCAAGGGTGGCTATGCCCCCCTTGGCTTTGAACTAACCCCCTTATATATAGCATACCTCAAGTTAAAATTTTTTACATGTTGTGGAATGGCCCTCCAGCAATAAATAGAAAGCCCTCACTCTATCCTACTTAGTCCCTTTATAATCTATATGGGTAATGTTCTACAATCAGAATATCCATACCAAATTTATATATATAATGATGTTGTTGAATGGGAGCCTCTCAGTTTAAAACAAAAGACCCATTACGATAGCTTTCAATATGATTCGGTCTTCCTAATCAATATGTTATGTTATGCTTTAGTGAAATCAAAGAAATTTTGTTGCCATATTGAAATCTTAGAAATTTAGTGGAAAATTAATTTTTTGGTAGTATTTTATTGTCATATCTTTACTAAAACCAAATGGATTTTTTTTTTTAAAAAAATTTATGTAATAATATAGCTTCGTCCCTGGTTGATGCGGAATCCAGAACCAAACTGATTGTGGTTGCTTCTACAATTTTTGAACCTAGAAGCAAATCGTGTCTTTTATAGCTAATCCAAACTGAACCATGAAAGTACAGTTTGATTCCAATCTTGTGTCTGATTTTCTGAAAGTCACAAGCCCACCAGGTATCTTCATATTTTCGACCCAGAATTGTAGTGCGACCGTTTGAGAATTGAACCTAAGGGAACCATCAAGTTCAGGTTTGGCTCAGTTCTTGTCTTGGCCAGTTTATTTGTTCACCCACATTTGAAATGGTTTATTTCGAGGTTTTAAAATTCATAATAATAGCTTCATCATCATTAGTATTTTAAGTTCCAAAATTGAGTTGCTTTTCTGATTTAATTGTTAATATAGGCTTAGGTATAGGGCTGGGGTTATGTTAATACTTTACAAAGTGTTGGAGAACTTTATGTGAATGTTATCTACATTGGTTTGGTTAAAAACCAATCTCCCAAGCCAAGACTGAATTGTTTTGTTTAGTTCTTCATATTTTCAAACCATAATTGAAGTGTTACCCTTTGAGAATTGAACCAAAAGCAACCATCAAGTTCAGGTTTGTTTCGAGTCTTGTCTTGGCCAGTTCATTTGTTCACCCACATTTGAAATGGTTTATTTGGAGGTTTTAAAATTCATAATCCTAGTGTTATCATCAATTAGAAGGCTCAAAATTGAGTTCCTTTTCTTATTTTAATTTTTAATATAGGCCTAGGCATAAGGCTGGGGATATGTAAATACTTTAAGAGGTGTTGGAGAACTTTATGTGAATATTATCTACATGGGTGGCACCCCTTGGTGCCTTCTTTTTATATATGATATTTATCAAAAAATAAAAAATAAATTAAAGAACAAGCAAAAAAAAAACATGAATGATGAGATGTTGCCTGATTAAAATATGCTGGAATTATCTATGGGTTGAATTCTATTCACTAAAACCTTAATCAAGTTACAATTTTGATGATATTGCTGAATGACCTGTATCAGGTTCGAAATTTTAATGAAAAATGATAAACTGAATGGTGAATGCCCTAAACACAAAGGGTTAGTTGTGTAAGAGGTTTGAGGAATAATCGAAACATGGTATTTCTCGGGAGACTAACAAAATTACTGATTGGTTGGTATTCACCCTGTTGCAACATAGGCTTTCATGAAAGGATGCACAATAAATTGTGGACTCGCAAGCTCCCAAACAGCCCAAGTGGTGAGAGAACATATGTGGGGGCAGCAAGAGAGATGAGAATATGTTGTAGAAGGAAAAAATGATGAGGAAGAGAACAAGGCATAGGAGAGTAGAGGAGAAAGGAACAAGATGGTAGCAACAATATGAGTTCTTTTATTTGTCACACAAACACAATGAAGAGCTAAAACTAGGCATGTATAGGAAAAATGTAAGACCTTGACCAATGGTTTGCTTGAAATTTAATCAAGTATGAGCTATGTTATCTGGACTCGGGTACGGGTGTCCGGTGTGGGTACGTATTCAAGTATCGGATTCATCTAATTCTCATATCCAAGGATATTGGGACATGACAAGATTTCATATTTTTTAAATACTCCTGTTGTTTTTTTAAGGTAAAATGGCATTTACCAGCTAAAATATAGCATTTCATACATAAAATGAAAGTCCTATGCTTAGTTTTATAGTAAACGCAATTAGTTATACATTCTTGTTAAATGCATGTCCAACTACTGTTGAGTGTCGAGTATCTAACATGGGTACTTAACAAATTTAGAAGAGTCCAGATAACATAGAGTATGATTGCCATGTAATTTTAGTAGTCATGCCTACCATTTGCCCACATAAGTGAATCTGGATAACTATAAGGTTTTTGGGATTGAATTATTGAAAAAAGAATACTATTTCTACTGTCTAAAGTCAAATGAGCTGAGAAAATGATTATAACTGAAGCCATGTCAGTTGCTTCACGGATGAAAAGTTGGTTTTTGCCAAGAACCATTTACTATATATGCAAGCATAGATTTGGACCTGCATTAATTTGTCATTCCTTTTGTTTCTTTGGGTGAGAAGGTTGGAGAGGAAGGAGTGCTACTTCATTTTATCGTTATACGTTTTGCATATTAATGCAAGGGTTCTATTTCAAGGGAAAATAATATAATACGTTTCCTTCCTTGCTCCTCTTTCCCTAAGTTTCTTCTCTTTTTTTTTTTACTGAAGGAAGGAAATTATCTTTAATTGTTCCTTTTTCTTCCTCTGTTTTTCTCCTCCTCCCACTCCTCACTAAAGCCGAAGGGATCATTAGAGGTATTTAAGGAGGTCCCAAATTCCAAATGATTTTGGCATGAGATTTGGATTTTATTCCTACTATTTCACAAAGATTAAGCTTGCTATGAACATTCTTAGTGATTCAGTTTTCAGAAATCCACAGTAAATGGCAATATATAAGTTTATAATCTTTTACTTTCAATAATGCTACTGTTTTTCACCACTCCTCCCTAGGTTATCAATAGTCAATATAGCCTCCAAGGTCCCAATGGAAAAGGAGGCTTTAATAGGCACTTCCATTCACTGTTTGTCCTTGAGCCGAATACTGTGGTGTACCTCCTCCTTACACAATGAGATCTGTTTGCAAATTTTCGACGTCATGGTATTGCTGCGTAGTCATAACTCGTGTAATTCCACACCCCACCCCACCCCCCAAAAAAAAAAAAAAAAGCAAGCCCCTTTTGCGCCCAAAAAAAGAAAAAGTAGTCTTCCTCTTCGTTTGTGGTCCAGTGTGTGGGGAGGATATGTATTGGATTTTGGGTTTACTACTTCACTTTTAGCAAAATTTGGTGTATTTTATGGATGCTTTGCCTAGGGCCCCACTAGATAGAGTTGAAATTTAGGCCTCCAAAACTTGGAGAGAGTCAATTTTTTTGGAACGCTATCTGCTATGAGTGTGATTTCTCTTGGGTTTTTCTATTTTCACTGGGTATTTTCTGGTAGATGAAGGTTTCAGGTTGAAAATCCCTTCGGAAGTTGTCCCATGCAGCCTCATGATGCCAACAGGAGTTCCTTAGAGGTGTTCAAAAAGAGGCTAGTATTTTTATGTAATGACTGGAAAAGTGTGACTTCGAGCTTGACTTTCCACTTTTTATTGCATATCTAGTGCTTGGAAGTGTAGTTGGTTTTTGTAGGTTTAAGGTGGTGCGTTCTTTTACGTTTGGTGATGCATTATACTGTGCAATATTCGTAATTGTGCATTTCATAAGATTATTTCGTATTTTTGCTTGTTTTTCTTCTGATTAAGCTTGTATGGGCGTAGCTGTAGTTATCAAGTTTTCCTTAATCGCTTTATTTTTTATAATTTGGGTGCTTGAGGGGGGATACTTTCCATGCAGAGCCTTCTGCAACCCTGCTGATGTGGAAGAATTTACTGAAGAGAAAAAAGAATCTCTTCTTGCCAAACGCCATGGAAAAGGTGCTGATTTTGTCCGTGCAGCACATGAGATTATTGAAAGCTATGAAAAGTTGAAGAAACAGGATCAAGTTGTTGATGGTAATTCTGGTGATGAAGTTACTATGCAAAAGGCTAGGGAATTAGTGGGCGCTTTTGCATTAAAGGATCAGATTGAGGCTCCTGCTGCGATGCTTAATACAGGTGTAAAGAAGTCTTATTTTAATGGAGATAATAATGAGTCAAGCCTCCCAGTTGAAGGTGCTGCAGCTGCAACAGAGACAGATGTTTTGCAGGATAAGGAGACGTCATCTGAGAAGCCTATTGATGATTTGGTGATCGCAAGAAAACCTCTGGAAAATACGTTCTTTGCAAAAACAAGAGTTCGAGTTGTACAACCACAAAGCTCTGCCTCACAAAAAAGGGGGCCTTCTGCTCGTAGGTCCAGAAGTTCATCAAGGGTGGACACCAGTAGATTCCAAAAGTTTATAATGTCATCTAGTAATGGCAGCAAGGCTGCTGGGGACATAGCCACTAAGGTTTTGCAGGATGGATCTGTGAGAAGGAGCAAGCGAATCAGGAAATCACCTGACGTTTCTGAAGGGCATGACACAGATTCACCTGCTTTTCTTTCAAATGGTAGCATTGAGGAAAATAGTTCTGAGATAGTCACAGTTGACTCAGATACTTTCAGTCTAACTGAAGGCAGCACTGTAGAGTCTGGTTGTAAAATTCTGCAGCCTGACTCTATTGTTGAATGTTATGAAGGTGACGTTGGGTTGAGCCAAATGCTTGAATTCCAAACAATGGCTGCCATTGTAAAGAAGAAAAGGAAACCAAATAGAAAGCGAGTGACTAATGATGCTCCTGAGACTACTGGTAGACTAAACAACGAGGCAGGTTCAGAAATTGAACCCCATAGAACTGGTCAAACGTTGCCAAATTCTCATGAAAAGTTGAAAGAAAGGTGTTTCAAAGAAAATGGTGACGAGCACCTTCCATTAGTGAAACGAGCCAGGGTTCGGATGGGTAGACAATCTTCTGTAGGTGAGGAGGTTGATACCTTCGTCCAATCAGAAGGGAAATTATTAGATGTTCCAAATGGCCTTTCTGGGTTTGTTTGCAGATCCCTAAATTGTGAAGAAGATGGTTCTGCTAATAGAAACCCATTTGTTGTAAAGGGAGGTATAGATAAGTCATCATTGCAAAACAAATGCCCTCAATCTTCAGTTGATAAGCCTCAGATGTGGGAAGTCAAGAAAAATCAACAACTTGGTTGTTCAGTGGATGGTGAAGCTGCTTTACCTCCATCTAAACGCCTACATCGTGCCCTGGAAGCTATGTCAGCTAATACTGCCGAAGATGGTCAAGCTGAAGCACCATCTACCATGAATACATTAATTGATGGATATTGTTTTTCCTCCCCGAGGGATTGCCGTCACATGTCTATAGAAAGCAAAGCACGAAATGAATTTCGAGTGCAGAATCTAGACTTGCCTAGCAGCAATCCTTCTCAGGATGGCACCTCTGACTTCTCTAACAGCTCCGGCCCTGCAGTGCCAAAGGAAAGTGCAAAATCTTTCTTAGAAGTTGCAATGTGCGATGGACCAGCCAGAAGTTCCAGTAGCTCAGAACATGAGTTATGCAAAGATATAAATATGGAGGCTGCGGACTGTTCTTCATGTACCCAAACTACTGAAGTTTTGGTTGTGGCCCAAAGTCCAGAACCTTTATCACCTGATCTTGTGAAGAAACAGGTCTGTCTTGAATGCAATCAAGGTTCACTGGCTCAGATGTTTCCTTCTAAGGATGAATGCCAAAATGAAAATCCTGAGTCAAGCAACCATAAAGCTGAAAAACCTGCGAACAAACTTGATCGTCCAGAACATCCTGGGATGATTTTGGATCCTGTCTCAGGGGCTGTTGAAATTGGTAATGGTCCATCACAAAGTGGTACTAATTTACTTCTGTGCAGCAGAGAGGATAATTGTGTTGGAACTACCAAGTTGTGGACGCTTCCCCTACATGTGAACAACCAAGTTAATGGAATGTAAGCTTGTCTGCATATATTTTACCATTTGGTTTCTCCTATATGAGTCCATAGATGTTATAACTTCTTCCAATTATTTTCTGAATACATTTTTTATTTTACTTCTGTTGTGCCAATCTCGTGTACTTTTTCTGTTTTGAACTTTGTGGGTGTTATGCTTATTGGTCTTAGGTGTGAGGTTGTGAAAGAAATTGAACCAACGCAAAGGGATTCAAATGATATTCTGAGTCCAACATTCGTGAGGCTAGTGGCTGCTGCCGTGGTTCCAACCCGCGAATCTTGTTCCACTTCTATTTTCAATGACTGTTTGGATGATAAGGATGTCTCAGGTATCCGGTCATCTTCATCTCCAACTGAAGGGTTATTCTCTCCTGCACGCGTGTCCCCACCCAATGCCACAAACTGCAACATTTCTAAGTCGGATAGTAATAACATTGTTGAAAATAATGGCTGTTGTAGTCCTGGTGTTCATTTGCATAATGCGAAATTCAAAAATGTTGGGAAATGGAGCAATAAAGCAGAAGCAACTGCTGCTCTGGCATCTCTTGAGTCTGTTCTTGGGACATTAACAAGGACAAAGGACAGCATTGGTCGAGCTACGCGCATTGCCATTGACTGTGCAAAGTTTGGAATTGCTGTTAAGGTATCTTTGTAAGTTTCGTTAGATACTAGTTTTAACTCTGTTCCTGATACTACTTTTACCAAAGGGGGCAGGTCTCGCTGTTACCTGCTAAGATGTCCTTTTATAGGACTTGAAATTTTTCTAGGGAAACTATGTTCTTTAGAAAGTGGCAAGTTGATGTTCTAATGATGTTGTTACCCTTTTATTGAGAACTTTAACAGCATTGGTTTTGAACCTTTATGATATGCAATATGTCAAGTATCATATGATACAATGTTTTCAACTTTAACAGCATTAGTTTCTTTCTTGTTTCTATCTTTTTTGTTTTAGTTTTTTTTTCTTCTTCCCCCCACTCCCACTGTTTTCAACTGAAATAAGTAATTGGTGCTCTATTATGATTGCTTGATTGATCACTTTAAGTTTGCGTTCAATTCTCCTATTTTGCAGTTCAATTCTCCACTTACAGTTTTAAAAGCATTTTCCTTGTGTGTGATGTTTATCTGCTTGTGAAAAAACCTGTTTTTTGCAAGTTTAGGGACTTGTTGTTTAGCCTTTAAAGATGAGTTTCATTGATTTCTACATGTGGTTGTTTCCTTTTTATTTTTTATTATTTCAATTACTTTCTACTATAGTTGTTAAAATCCCTATCCGGATCTTACGATTCATTTTGGCAAATCGATCTGGGTCTTATAGTAAATCTCTTGTAAGATTTTTCTAGATCGTAGAATCCTGGTCCATATCCCAATCCTACCTGATCCCATTTTTAAATTTTGTTTATGTTGGTTTTTTGTTATTTTTAAGTTTGTGGTCTAATCATTTTAAACTAGGCTCAAATCAAGTTTAAAAATATCATATTGAATTGATCATATGATAAAAAAAAAAAACAAATTAGGGCAATTGACATTCCTACATTGCGGGAAAGCTAGAGAGCTGGGGGAACATCTCCCTCTCTTAACCCATTCCACTCTTCAAAAATGTTTCATCTACTCTCTCTTGTCCTCTCCCATTGCATAGTTGATTATTTGACTGCAGTTTTTCACCTTTCTTTTCTCCAGTTAATCAAATAACTTAAAATCTATTTATTTATTTCTATTTCTTTTCTTTTTTGTTTATGTTTTGTTCTCCTTTTCTTTTAATCATACTCGTTCATTAAGCTACAAAGCTCTTATTCAACCTTTTTTTTCCTTTTGTCTCTTTTTGTAATGCATAGCTCTTTTCTTTTCTTTTCTTTTTTTTTTTTTAATGGGTTATAAGATTATTTTTTTATTGCCATTTGTTTTATTTGCTGCCACCACAAATGCAAGGTGTAGAGATTTTTCTCTTTTGATATATAAAATATAATTTTCTATTTCTTTCTCTCTTTTCAATCTATTTCTAAATTCAACATTGTTTAATTTTTTTTAACCCCTTTTAAACTGCTATTATAGAGTGCAAAATGCGCTATTTCAAAACTCTTCTTCCACGCCTCTTTTTTTTTTTAACTTTTCTTTTTCATTAAATGCATAAATCTTTCTTTTCTTTCTATTATATAATGTTTATATTTATGTGGTTTATTATATTTTTTACACTATTTTTCCTGTAAATTAGGCTAATTTTGTGTCTGCACCTAATAAATTTTGTTCATATAGAAATTTATTTTATTTTATTGTAGGATCTTACGATCCACGATCTAATCCTCTGAACTCCTCGGACGATCAAACGTAGGATCCCAATTTGGGCAACCTTGCTTTCTACCTATATCCTACCCTTCAAATGTCATGATATATAGCACCATAAAAAGAAAAAGGAACTTATTCAAAATAATAATTGTCTCTCTCAAAAATAGTAGGATGAAGAGATAATTTAGAAAGACCTGAAATACTTGTGGGGAGGGAGGAAAGGTTCGAGGAAGTTGAATGAAGAGAGAATTTTGCTAGAAGCCTAGAATTGAATAACAGTTTGGTGGCTAGTTTTTTTAATTATTATCTTGTGGTTGATTGAGTTAAGCTTCTCCTAATGCGTTTTTTAAAATATGATTTTACACCTCATGTCCTGTAACATGCCATGGTCAGGAATATTGTGTGTCTAGTAGTATTGTTATTACATTTATATTATTATATACAGACATGGGTATACCTATATCTTGTAGTAATATATCTTGGTATACTTCTATCCAAGATTTAAACAGTGCAGTATGTTATTGTCTTTTTATTTTTCTGAAGGGAAGACTATTATGGGTTATTATGTATGATTTTCATAGAGAATGTCGCTGAATTACTATGTGAACTTTATTTCTTGGTTTTGTCCATGCCACTCCCTCCCCCCGCGGGGCCCGCTGGTCTTCATTTAACCCCTTGGGTAATTGCAAGGCAGTTGGAACAGGGACTATACGTGTCTACTTTTTTATTGATATATAGAGTTTTTCAAATTCAGGTGGTGGAAATTCTTGCCCGTAATTTGGAAAGTGAATCAAGTTTACACAGAAGGGTTGACTTGTTTTTCCTCGTGGATTCTATTACTCAGTGCTCTCGAGGCTTGAAAGGTAATAATATATATTTGTTTTCATGCTACGTAACCTCTGAATCATAATGTTCATGGATGTCAAGTACATCTGAATAATTCGTCTGGTGATTGACGAATTATGTGTTCTCTTGTGTGTGGGGTTTGGTGATGCTGAAGTTTAATTTGAATTTCCAGGTGATGTTGGTGATATATATCCTTCAGCAATCCAAGCAGTGCTGCCACGTTTATTGTTAGCTGCTGCACCTCCTGGCAGTAGTGCACAGGAAAATCGTAGGCAGTGTTTGAAGGTAAGCAACATAACTGAGACACCCCACCACCCCGGCCGGGGGCACAAAAAAAAAAAAACAAAAACCCAAAAAAAAAAAAAAACCACAAAAAGAAATAAAATAATAATAACAAAAAATAAAAATAAAAGCACACGCATCCACACACAAACCACACCCAACCCCCACGCATGCACAAACACAGAACTGCATTTGGTTTTGGCTTACCGTTATTCTTCCTTGTACTGTATAGGTTTTGAAGCTTTGGTTGGAAAGAAGAATCCTTCCAGATTCCATTATTCGCCGCCATATTCGATACCTTGAGTCCCTCAGTGGTTCATCTTCTACATGTGCGTTTTCTCGGCGCCCCTTGCGAACAGAAAGAGCTTTTGATGATCCTGTTAGGGAGATGGAGGGTATGCTTGTCGATGAGTATGGAAGGTGTATATTCGCTATCTTTTTCTTAACAAAATTATGAAGAAAATTATAAGAATATGGAACGTGTCAATGAGTTGAAGCTCTTATACTTTTTATAAATTATTTATCTGCATTATAAATTATTGAGTCTTATCTTATTGCTTCAGCAATTCAAGTTTTCAGCTTCCGGGTTTTTGTATGCCTGCTATGCTCAAGGATGAAGATGAAGGAAGTGATTCTGATGGTGGGAGTTTTGAGGCTGTTACTCCTGAACATTATTCTGAAACCCCTGAGGAACAAGAAAGAATTCCCATACCTGCAGCAATTGAAAAGCATAGACTTATCTTGGAAGACGTTGATGGGGAGCTTGAAATGGAGGATGTCGCTCCCACTTGTGAGGCTGAAATGAGTTCCACCAGTAATGCTGGCATCAATACTGCAGAGCCTTTACAACCTCAGTTTGAACAACAGTTTCCACTTTCCTTTGCCCCGCCTCTACCTAAGGATGTGCCACCATCATCTCCTCCTCTACCATCATCTCCTCCACCTCCACCTCCACCTCCACCTCCACCGCCACCGCCACCGCCTCCCATGCCCGATACTATTTCTAATGGCCTTGATTCAGAGCTCTACATGACTACACATGTACGTTGCTGACTTTGTTCTTTTGCATTGAATTTCTTTGTAGTTAGGTACTGTTAGTATGGAAGTTGCATAGTTTGACATGGAGTAGTTTATATTATTGTTTCCTTTTGATTGGGCATTCATTTGCAGAATATCAAGGAAAACTTACATCAGTTTATGGTTCAGCAGCCTGCTGCTCCGAGAATCAACTCGATAACGTCAGATACAGTGTGTTATCAGGCTCCTGAATGCAGAGATCTTCAGATGCAAACACAGATACCAGATTCTGCCAGCTCTTGCTCTTTCAGCAGTCTTCCTGTGTCCCATCTACCCGTTCAACCTGTGAATAGTGCTCAACTGACAGATGGTACTACCTTTAGTAATACAGCTTATCATCTGCGGCCACCTCAACCTGCCCCATCAAATCAGTTCTCTTACGTTCAGGCAGATCAGCAAGTGCAGTCATTGAGGGAGGTCCCACCCCCTTCCTACCCTAACACAGCCCATTTTGTGCAGAACGCAGATGGTGGAAACTATTACAGTGACCATGATAAAATTAAGGTGGCCTCAAGTGAACTTCATGACAGCTGGAGGTTTTCTGGGCCCTTGTTTTCTGGTAAATTTTGTTAGTTAACTAAGCGCACTGAAAGGTTTTATAGCTTATTGCATCAAATATTCATAGGTTACATGCTACTTTTCTCTCAATGGTACAGGTGCGTACTATCCTGACCCTGCCAGAGGGTCTTATCCACCTGCTCCGTACAATGGCCCTCCGTGTGAACCACCATTACCTAACCACAGATGGAGTTTCCCTCCCCAGGTTATGAATCATAGAGAATTCATGCCTCATAGACCTCCATCTGAAGGTCCAATCCCAGTGGCAATCAGAGGTTTGTGTTCTTTACCCTTTTCTTGTTCCTACTACTGAGAAAAAAAATAGGACTTGTGCTGTTGTGCACATTTTTAACCTGTTATCTTAATAGAAGGTAAATTATATTGGACTGTTGATTACTTTCTCGTCTAGCTCAATGTTAAGGTTGTTAAAATCACTCTTTGCATTTCTTTTTGGTGTTTCAGCTCCAAGTTTTTGGCAACCAAGATGAGTCCATATCACTATTGAGCTAGCAGTGCTGGTACACACTGTTTTAATCTCTGTTTATACTTACGTGTCTTTTAAGTACGTTTTTACCTGCTTGTTAAATACATTCTGGTTTATGTTTGTTAGGTACAACCCTTTTTTTTATCTGGGTCCTGCGGCTTGTTCAAAAGTTTGAGAGAATTTTCTCGTCCAGCTGTTTTTAGATTTTTGAGGTATATGATCTTCAGAAAAGGATGCGGCACCAAAGAAGAGCAAGCTCGGGGTGTGATTGTACATATGTTCTCTATCCTCTCTGCTAATGCAGATAGGAAGACAGTCCCTCGGAGATTGGAGAGAGCTGTAACCTATCTCTAGGCTGTCAACTTTCATGTATCAATTCTATCTTTTTTCTTTTTTCAATTTACAAAAATTAGTCTAATTTATTTTTGAAGCCCGTTATAGGATATTATTATAATTTTTTGGGCAATTTGTTCGTTTTGCAACTGTCTTTTGCAGTTATAGGCCCTTATGTGCTGTTAAAATTTCTCATTTTGTTTGTACATTGCAATGAGAATTTAGCCTGAGCCATTGGATTGGAATTTTGTTGAAACCTAATCAATGTTATCAGTCATTCTTCTGTTTTCCTGTATTACAACTATGTAACCGGACAGTTTCGAGGTCTGGCAGGCTTAACGAAGATTATTCCATTCTTAGCGCCGAAAGATATTGAGGTCCAGAGGTGCTAATTACAGGACTGGTTTTTATAAAGTTCCAAGTCAACGTTCATACCAGATAGTTGACACGACACTTTCCTTGATGGTCTGAATTACCTGATTTTGATTGCAATCTAAATAAACATTTATTGGATATTTTGAATATTTTTTCAGCCTCATTTGAGCAAAGTAAGTTTGTTTCTGAATTCTCTATAACCAGTGAAATATGCCAAAATTGTGGCTTGACATTTTTTTCATTTGGTCATTTTCCCAGTCAACTATATACTGAAGTTGAAAAATAAACTGGAGTGAGCATATTTTTACCGTCTTGGTTTGGATAAGGAAAATAAAATTATCAATATATATTATTTTAAATGAATAATTAAATAAAAAATAATATTTTTGTAAACACTTATTTATTTATTTTTCAGTATCATAACCCAATAAATAAAATTAATTCTTTCACATGATTTTTTTATAATTTTTTGTAGATTCAAAAACTAATCATAGGCTTTAAGAGCTTTTACTCTTTCAAAATTCTATCCTGAAAAAGAACACTCCCCAAATTCAAGATTTTGACCATTTCATTTTCGACAACCTAAAATATTTGACAGAATATTTTCCTGTCAACTGGATCTAAAATATGATAAGTTCCCTTCTTTAATTCGTACAATCATCTTAGTTGACCTCCAATTGCTGACGGGGTAGTCTTGGTGGCGCCGCGGTGGCGGTGGCGGTGGATTTTGCAAAGCTTCAAGAAAAGGAAGGAAAGATAATATAAGCATTACATATAAACAAAACTCTGCGTCTAGATGGGTGCTTCTGAATCTGTCCCAGAAAAATCTATTCATGAATTCACAGTCAAGGTTACATCGGACATCCATCTCTTCATCTTTCTCGTTCCTTCTCTGTGTATATATGTATATATGTATGTATATTTGCAGATCGTTTTCTTGGGATTCTCAGAAAGGTTGGATTTTGTTTGGGCTGTGCAGGATTTCAGGGGTAAGGACGTGGATCTCAGTATCTACAAAGGGAAAGTTCTTCTTGTCGTCAATGTCGCTTCCAAATGGTTCGTTCCCTACTTTTATTTTTTTTTCAAATCTTGTTTCATTTTTCTAATCATCTCGTATTTTCGTTTAATTGATATGGATATGATCATTGTGATTGTGTGTATGTTGGGGCTGAAACAGTGGGTTTACGAATTCAAACTATACCCAGTTGACTGAACTTTACAACAAATTCAAGGATAAAGGTAAGGATTCTTTCGACCAGTTATATTGGGCTTTGGAAATTGCTTTCGCTTTTCTCAGGAATGTTTTAATTTTACCTTTGTTTTTGCTTTTCCGTGAATCCTTTTATTTCCATCCATATATTGGCGCATATACCCATGTATAAGATCCCTTTGTATTCTTCATTTCATTCAGGTGGTGCTGAATACAAAATTAATCTTTCAGGGTTTTATTTTATTTCAATTGATTGAGACTTTGCATATTCAGATATGTTTTCTTGGTTGGTGTCAGGATTTGAGGTCTTGGCCTTTCCATGCAACCAGTTCTTGTATCAAGAGCCTGGTACAAGCTTGGAGGCACAAGAATTTGCATGTACAAGATTCAAGGCAGAATATCCAATTTTCCAAAAGGTAACCAGTCTCACTGGAGATTCAGGGATGCTATTAGATTTAACAATTAATTGCTTCTCATAATTTTAAGATTGTTATTATTTGTCATAAATATAATATGAATTTTGTTGTGATGTGAAATTACATATCACTGTGCTTTTGTAATTTAGTAATTGAAAATTGGAAAATTATCTTCATGGGATAAAATTGATGTTTGAAATATAGTCTTTTTATTCCCCTTCCTTGTGATGAACAAATCGTTTTATTTAAAAAGAATACAAGGTGGTGCAGCCCATGTACATGATCTGTTTATAGAAGTAGAGCCTAAGATCTTCTCTATACTCCTATCTTCTGTAAAGAAATAAAAGAAATTCAAAGACCATGAAAGCAAAAACTGAATGGGTATGTAAACAAATAGTTCTTTATTTCAAACTATGTTCTTGGTATTTATCAGCTTATGTAATTTCTACAAAGGATGCCTAGGTATTATTACATTCTCTCGACAAAATACATTTTCTGGTGGAAGAAAAATGGAAATTTTGAAATTCAGAACTCGCGTTAAAATCTTGTAGGTGTCTGAGGTAATCCTACCTCATGCTCAGTAGTTGCTTATTGTGCCGTGGTCACTCTTAAGATATATAAATATATTTTGGATAGGACACTCTTACACTGTATGAGAAATTAACTTATATAAACCAGGATTAGTTTTATAGTATAGCAAAGAAGATTGATGCTGGAGTGATGAATTCATTTTGACTAGTAGAATGTGAAGTTTGTATGCCTGCTCCTCCTTTTCCTTCTATGAAGAAAATGTCTGTGGAGGATAGATGGTCAGATTGGCTTGCCTCCCAATACCACCAGCAGTGAGAATCTGTATGTACTGTGATTATACTAGTTGTTATCAAGTTATCCTAGACATTGGGTCTCAGGATGCATTTCCTGGCACATCCGTCTTCCAGGGTTTCTCTAAAAGAAGCATGGTCATGTTTTACACCAATCTTAAGTACATCCAATTGGGTGCCATGTATCTGGGTATTTGAATTGCAAGACACCTACTTTAGCATCAGCATTCCATTTAAGAAGTAATAATTTGGTTTGCTTAGATGCCTACGACTTGTAAACTTGACCAACTTATGCTTACCAGGAATTTCCTCTTGAATGTGAATTGAAATGTCTGTGCCCTTTGCTAGTTTCCCCTTCACGTTCATGCATAAAAGACCATATTGATTGTTTTAATTAGTGCCTGGAAGCCTTTAATTTCATTTGTTTGCATGCCTAACGATTGGACGATGTGCCCAAAGCTGAGAGAAAACTACTCTCCCACCAACCTTTCGCCCTGGTATCCTCTGTAATGCCGATCCAGGTGATTATTCAATCATATTGTGGTAATTTTCTCGTCTCAGTTGTTCTTTAATGCCATTCTAGGGGATAATTTCAATTCTAGGAATCGGTATTGTTGCACACTTCTATGGGTAACTGTCACTAATTGTTTGGGAAAGACTAGGGAAACCTCTTATACCTTAAATTGCTTCCTACCACAGTAATCTATTTATCATGCCATGTAACAACAATGATGACTTCGATGCATAGTTTGTGCTTACCACTTCCCATATCTATCCATGCCTACCATTGCTTCTCACATTATTCAATCTTTTTGTTTCAAGCTTTGTAAATTTGAACCAAAATCTATACAATATTGCTTATAAATACTGCAACTCAAAATGGTCCCATATTTACTTTATTTGAGAAGGTGATCAACCCTCTTGTTGTTTAGGTACGAGTTAATGGGCCAAATACAGCACCTGTCTACAAATTCCTTAAAGCTTGTAAAGGAGGATTTCTTGGGTCTAGGATCAAATGGAACTTCACCAAGTTTTTGATTGATAAGGAAGGCAAAGTCATCTGCCGTTATGGCACGACAACGGCTCCTTTATCCATTGAGGTCTCTCTCTCCCTCTCCCCCTCCCCCTCCCCCTGCATTTGTATGTTATATGTATCTCCCATTTTTAATTCTGAAAATACAATTCTTGTCCTGGTTTTTTGGATTTTCTAATGCAGGCAGACATTCAGAAAGCATTGGGAGAGGTTTAAGGGACTTCTATGTTTTTCCTTTTTGGGTGTAAGATGAATTGATTGAGTGGAGAACATAAATAAAGCTGTACAAAGAAAGATAATGGTCTTCTATTTGGTTAATTATCTGAAGTTTGTTCCCATATCACGTATTGATGTTGTTGATAGTGATGTTACTGGTTTCAATTTTTCTGTTCTCTGTTTGTGTACTGTAGCGAAGTCTATTTTTGGGAAAAACCCATGAGTTGTACCTTTGAAGTTATTTACTGATGTGTAAGTGTTATAAAACTAAAGGAATATAAAGCAAGCAAAATAACCCGTATATAATACAATGAAATATTATAACATAAAATATAAAATACAATTTGAAATTCAATATTTTATCTACACTCTTTTGCTTTCTACTCTCTTCTCTATTCTTTCTCTCTCTTTTCTTCTTTCTATCCTATTTTTTTCTTTTTTCTCCTCTCTTTCTCTAGCTCTATTTATAGACAAAGAAAATGCACAGTATTGGGAGAAAAATGTCAATACTTACGTTATGGTTGCAAAAATCATTCATGAATAGTATTTTCACGGTTTTTATAACAGTAAGTTATTTTTGTTTTGAATAAAATGGTGGTTTGTGGCTGTTCTTGTTTCCTGAAAATAGTTGCTTGTAGCTTTTAATTGACAAATCTCTGCGCATTTATACTTTCTAAAGTGTTCTGGATGTGCATAGTTGTGTGCTGATCTGACCGGTAGGCCACAAATTTTCTAGTTGGACTTCTTGTTGTTGAGCCATTTTGTGTACAACTGTCACCAAGTATGACACCCTTGCTAAGATGGCTGTGTCTCGAGAACTGGTTGATTTAAAGGTGAATTAAGGTGCTGCAAGGTCAACATGAAAGCTAACAAGATTGTGGGTCGGGTGGTAAGAAGATTTATGATGGTAAATATTTCTATAGAGGAGATATGTGGCATCAGAGCGCATCCAGAGCCGAGTAGTGAAAGAAGAATTATGAATCTGGTTGGCTCTAAACTGCTGGAATTTAAGGTTCCTTTGTTGAGTTGTGATCTAATTTTATGTTGGTCACTCTGGGCAGGTTATATCCAGCATCTAGGGGAAGTTCATTACAGCAAAGGGATACAATGGCACGATGAATAGCTGCAAATAGAGTGGTATACAATGAATCTATGGTGGAACTGCAGCCGTGATCTATGAATGTTTTTCCTTGGCAACCTTGTTTGATTCACTGGTGGAACCATTTCTTAGAGAAGAGTTTTTATCTGTGTTTCAATGGAGTGAATCAAACAAGGTTACCAAGAAAAAAAAAACATGAGCTGAGCTGCATGGTGTTCTAGCTAATGGTGGTGGGCTTGGTGGCAGAGCTCAATATTACTACAATAATGAAATGGTGAAGACCCAATTCTCTCTCTCTCTCTCTCTCTTCAAATGTGTGATGTTAGATCACTAATGTCGAGATAGAGTTGGTCCCTTGATTCGTTACTCAAACCACTTGAATTTTACTTACCTAACCTGTCATGAAAAAACATTTAGGCTTCCCCCAACACAACCTTGAAGGTTGAAGACGCAAACATTCTCATCGTTTTGAACCTTAAGTTCGAATATGACTACATTAATGTTACCAATGTCCACTTTGTCTCTTATCATGTGCATTGCATTTCCTCATCCTTCAATCACCAGGCCAGGCACAACGAATCCTGTCCGTCCAAATTTGGCTTAGTTTAGCTATGCCATATTGTCACATTACTTCACATCAAAGACCTTATCCCTAAAATTATTTTCCTCAAATGAGATAAGGTTGGGAACCATCCCCATCCATGCCATTCTTTACTACGGCAAGGGGGCATGGGCTAGCACGTGAAATGGACCCACGGCCGGAATCTTTGCCACCGGCAATGACCGGAGAGAGGCTACGTATCATGCTCTCAACCCATTAATCCATTTTTGAGGGGTGACCCAATGTGTCTACTAGAGAGGGGTGTCACATTGGAGGCCCCAGGTGAAGTTGAAATTGAATGGATCCGGAGGGTGGTGGTGGTGGTAGGGCTGATGCCTGAAGCAATCATAGAGATTAAGTGCATTGTAAATGACTTGGAACTAGTTTGTCACTTCCGGAAATGATAAGTGGCCGGCATGTCGGACTGGCTGGGGACCCTAGTTTGAACTAGTTTAGGTACAGGGAGATCTGTGAGTTTCCCATATCAACTTATACATACAAAATATATACATAAGATCAAAAGTGTAAAACCAACCAAGCTACACGAGTCGTTAAAAGCTCGTTACGTAGATTAATCAAACTTAAAACACATTTTAAAACTCAATAATTTTTTTAACCGGACTCAATAAGTTTATACACACTAAAAAAATTAAACTACTCAAACTCAATTCAATTAAAACTCGTTTAAAATCAACTCTAAACTTAAACAAGTTAAACTTGAATAAGTTTTGAATCTCGTTCAAATTTTAAAACCAAACTTAAATGGCGCACTATTCAGGTGGGCTCGGCTCAGCCCTACATAAAACTATTACAAAAGGCTGTATATTTCACTCTATCCACTTGACATTTTAGCACGAATTAATAACTCAAAACGTTTTATATGTTTCCAAAGAACTAACAATTAATATTCTATCATATCTCTCACAAAAATTCTATAAAATAATATGCAGAAACTTGACTTTTCTTCTTCTTGTTCTATTTATTTAGTTTGTGTTGGGCACCTCACATTAGACAAGACAGACATCCAAGTGTATATTATATGTCCTCTATTGCTGTAATTTTTTTTCAAAGCATGTATGTATGCAGGAAGGGTATGTATAAGAGACAGTGATGACCATCTAATGGGGAGAGTTGGGCAAGGAGACAAAGCTAGTAGGTCTGCTTTGTAATGTAATGTAACTCAAGACAGTGGGACCTAACTATCTGGCCCAACTAGTGGGGCCAAGATTTGTCACTCACCACATATTACCCCTCGCATATCTTCGGCTCTTCCCAGTATATAAAGCCCCAAAGTACCCCAAGAGTCCTCCATTCCACAGATAGAGCAACTTCAACAGCTTAAACTAACCCACCAAAGTTCAGTTACTGATACCCAGAATTGCCATTCCAACTTTGCATGAAAATGGCAGCAAACTCTCTCTCTTTGAGATGTTCGAAGCTCCGGTCATGGCAGCGGTGTCCAAAGCAGATTCGAGAGCAGAAGACACGGCTTTATATCATATGGAGATGTACGGTGATGCTTCTGTGCTGGCACGACTGATCCTCTTCAACACTTGAAGAGAAGATTGGCTGTGTAGTTGGAAGCATAGCAGTTACAAAAGATCTGGTTATAGAGAGAGAGAGAGAGAGTGGGGAAGGGTAGTCCGGCTCATTTTATACCTGTATAACAGATAAGATAGCTGAAAATATAACACCTCTTTAGATCAGTTTTCTTTTGCTAGTTATGTATATATATAGTTGAAGGTTCATGGGTAACAGCAGATCAGAGAAATTCAAACCAACTTGCACTTGGATTTGTTAAAGTTCGTAGTTTGTGTTGCTTAGATTTCAAATTAGTACTAGCTCTGGGTGCCCAAGAGGCAATGTTTTTGGAGTTCTAGAACAGTTATGGCACCACAGCAGCAAGTTTCCTTCAAATTTGATGAGAATGTCACAAGAAGATCATAATTTATTGTTCAGACACCATGCCAGTTCAAAACATATATACATATATGTGGAACATCATACTTCAGCAAATTTATAAAAAGATCACAATTACCAGGATCTTCTGTCTACATTAAATAGTTCAAGCATTCTTGAAGGCCTATGCTGGCACACGAGACTCTGAATTTGCAAGAGTCCACCTATCCCCAGAGTTCCACTGCTACCTGTGAAGACCATGGATAACATGAATTTCTTTTTATGCTCACTGGTAAAGAACAAAAATTTGCCCAGCAAAAGCTAATGCCGACCGAGTATTCCACTATTATTCAAATTTCGATCTATGCTGTACAGATGGAATATAGAGAGAGTTATATGCAATCAAGGTAGCCTCCAGGAACTCCTTTGTACATATGAATAAGAGAACAGTGAAATATCCTTGAAGTAGCCATCAAAAATTTATTTAGCGAAAGAAAATAGAAAGCAGACTTGAATATCAAAACTATATGAGCTCTGTTTCCTAATATCCGCAACGTAGCCAATTCACATGTAAAATTCGCGGTTGTCAAAGAATTCCCATCCATCATCCACTAGTGCCTTGCGATCATCTCCTGTTCTCTCCTCGCCAGAGGAAAGCTGGTCATCAACAGAGGGTGTTGGGGTAGTCTTCTTTGGGGTCTCAGATGACTCAGCTTGTTCAGGGACCTGATCAGGTGCCATGCTCTTTAGGGATGAACTTGAAGAAGCTAAGAGGCAGCTTGTCTGGCTGGAGGAAAGAGACTTGCTAAGTGGAACACGCTCGTAGAACTTCTCTTTCAGCAACTTCACATCCTGACAAATAACAGATATCTCTCCTCTGCAGAAAAAGAATCACTGGTTATAACCTGAGCTTATCCACGACTACATGGCCAGACAATTTTCAAAGGATTTAAAAAGAGGACATAAACAGGTCACCGTGGAAAGACTGAGGCAAGTGGACAAACAAGAGCATAGAAAGGATAAATAAGACACTAAAGTCAGCAGACCTAAACGTGTTAAAGCTTCTGAAAATGGAGGATCTCATTGTAAAAAAATGTTGACATCAATACAATCATTCAAGCTCATGTCTTCGACACAACATGGACCAGTGCCCCAGACCAAAACTTGTGGGATTATGGTCTGAAAAAAGGGTAAAAAATATGCAACATACCGATGCTTACAATTTGAGTTTTATAACAAAATTTCTACAGTAGATAAGAATTTGGGCCTAAAAATAGGCTCCATTTCAAACTCAAAAAAAAAATGAAGAAAAGGGAGGAAAAAAGTAGAGTAAAAATAGGGCAAGGGAAGCGCACAAGCAACAACAGCTACCTGAGCCCAAAATGTTGCAACTTGTACAACGGATGGATCAAACTGCAAGGATTTGAGGTTATTAGAAACCCTCTCCTCTAATGAGGTTCCACTGCCCATAATTATCATTTGCAAAATCAACAGAATCATTATATTTGAAAAAGAGCATTTAAGCCATTTAAGCCATAAAAGCTCCCAGCAAACATAAATGTCCATACGTAAACAGCTAACACTAAAACATCTAGCAGCCAGCATGTCAATGGCGCAATTTGAAAGCACAGAACCTGATGCATGTATGCATGTATGCATGTATGTGTGTGGCTAACTCTTAGGGTTGTGATAAAGAAAAGATGGAATTGATCCACCAATATATACAATAACTGGACAGTTACTTATCAAAAATGTTAAATAAAATAAAATAACTGGACAGTTATCCCAAAAGAATAAAAATTAATAATATATAAGATATAAAGAAAAATGGGTAGGACATCACGTTCAAAACTGGTAATCACAATCATCAGAAAATAAGGGGTCATTTTTACGTGCTACAATGCTAGATCTAGTGATATCCCTTGATCAAACGTTTTCATGAG
This sequence comes from Euryodendron excelsum, assembly GCA_033060915.1. NCBI lineage: Eukaryota > Viridiplantae > Streptophyta > Magnoliopsida > Ericales > Pentaphylacaceae > Euryodendron > Euryodendron excelsum. Next base: position 2,642,554 of record CM065382.1, read on the forward strand.
GCATCAATCAAAATGAATAGGCTTGGAGTCAAAACCCATGGTGCATGCAACCCAAACCTAAAAATTTATATGGGAACCACGAAACTTACTGCAATGTGTCAACAACACGACCACGGTCCATGAGGAACTCCCGCAACTGTAATGCAGAAAGTTAAGAAGAACGAGTCTTGGATTAGAATTATTTCCTTCTGTTCAGATCCACCAAAAGAGTGGTTCTATTATTTACATTAACAGTTAGAAAGAGTTGCTACCTTGGAATTCTCCTCTGCTTCTTGCTTCAGTAGCTTTGACTCTTGAACCACCTTCTCCATGATGAGCTCTTGCTCAGCAAGTGCATTTCTTGCAGACTCTTCCTTTTCCATCCTCTCTTGCTCTGCTGCTTGCCTCTCTTTTTCCACTGCATCCAATCGTTCCTCAAGAGTTTGAGACATCTGCAGTACAGAAAAAGTACAAAAATTTAGAACTTGCGATCCTGCATTGAGTCATCAACAAGAAACTTATATTCAGTCCATATTATAAGTTGGTTGGCTGTAGATTTAACCTTGAAACATATATAAAGTCCATGAAGCAGAGACCTCTTCAGCTGACTTTTTCAACACAGGAAGACAACCTCATATTCTACTAATAAATTCAACATTGCAATCAAACTAAAGGCCATAAGCATCTATGTAACATAGCCCTTGAACCAAAACACCCAATAGCATCAGCATGTAATTCAGTAAGATATTGTGACTTAAAGAATAAGCAAGATATCATGACTACACCAATTCAATTCCTTTAAGAATGCAATACAAAACTAATGACAAAGAAAACTAATATGAATCGGTTATACTGTGTCTGCAAACTAAACTAAAAAAATGACACCGCAAAGAAGATTTTCTTTCCACCAACAAGACCTTTAAAAAAATTCAGTATATTATGAGTACAGTAGCGTTGCCAGGAATCTATAGCACAAAAACTTGGCAGACCTAATAAGCAGATTACACACCCCTCGTTCAACGAGTCACAGGGTTCTGGAAACTCATTGACACAATGACAGATTTAGATGTGTCACAAAAGAATAAATAGGTTAAACTAGCAGTTGCTATTAGGAAATCAGCAAACACACCAGAACAACCTTTTTATTGTACACCTTAATTCAAGGTGCTATATTTGGTATAACTTGTTGCTCCAGGAATAAATCAGTTTAAAGCTAATATAGATTGAGTTGATAAGGGCAAGGGGCTACAATATGTTTGTTGGCAAAATGAAGGGCTAAATAGTGCCAGTGAGATATACAACCTCGCCAAGAATCGCGATAGATTTATCCCTTTCATCTGACAAGCTGAACAGGCGAGATTGAAGTTCCCTTACTTCAGTAGCTAGGATGGCCTTCTCTCCATATACTTCTCCTGCATGCTGCAACAAAGTTAAAGGAAATAGGCCCAATTTTCATCCTAATTAGTCAAAGCACAACTAATTCTCAAATAATCAATTTCAACTACTATATTGGAGAAACAATGTACAACCATGTCATTTGCTTCTTTTGCATGTCGCAGCATCTGTTTAAGGTCCTCCACTCTGGTGAGAATAGCGAAGCCCCCCTTAATAGCTTCCTCCTTGGCTTGTTCTGCAGCTTTCTCTTGAAGTTCCACTTCTCTCATCAAGCTGATAACTGATTCCATCGTTGAAAACAAGGTTTTCTGCACCATGTTCAATAGTTAGGATCCAAAACCTATCCAGCCCAAAAGGCAACATTTCTAGAAACTAACACCCCTTTATTTTTCTCTCTTTCTATCTAAGTGTTTCTTTTTGCATGTATAACAAAACTTCTGAAACTTAGTTGCATTCGCATTCAGATGACTTGATCCAACTCTACAACTCAACCCCCAATTTTATTGCTTTTACTCTTCCACTATCACTCCCAGAACAGACTTGGAGTTTGACACAAGATGTTCCTCTATTCTGATGAATGCAATTGGAATTTAAATAATCAGGTCTGTCAGTAAGTTTTTGGCTACATGTCTTACATAATTCTGATGAATGCAGTTGGAACTTACATAATCATGCCCCTCCTCTCTCCCAACCTAAGGGAGAGAAGAAAAAAAGAAAAATATAAAAAGGTTCCTAATAGCAAAAAGTTACATAAGGGTAACTGTAACTTGCAGTATTAGTAGCCTATCCAAATTTTATCATAACAAAGAGAGAGAAAAACTAGGAAAATTCGACAATTATAATACCTTGTTATTTCTCGCATCTTCAATGATATCCTCGAGTAGATCAATTCTACAAATTTGCCCAGATCGGGTAACTACAGTGTTCAAGGCAGTCTCATTCTCAAAATCAACCATTTCACTAACAGATATGTCTTTCTTGCACGCAGAATTGGAAGTACCACTTGGTTCTGGTTTCTCATAATCATTCTTTAGCATGCTTTGCACAACTGCTAATTGAAGGCTGCCTTCTGGAGCATCTGATGTGCATTCTTGAACAAGTGATGGAGCCAGCTGAACCACAGAATTCTCTACCTCCAATTGATTGCCATCAAAACATAATTGTTCCTGATGCTCTCCTTGGATACCCATATTACAATCACAAGCAGAAGCCGCATCAAAATCTTCCCAATCAGCCAGCAGGTTGCCAGTCAGGATCCCATTGGAACAAATATCACCATGCTTAGAAGTGGTTGATGTAAAATGTGAAGTCTGATCTGACCCAACTTTGACACTGCTCGACTCCCTTAGTGAAATGATTTCCCCACTATCAGTGTTTGAAATGATTTCCCCCCTATCAGTGTTTACATGCACTCTGTTGAGATCATCATCTGCACTATTTTTGTGTATTGTACTGATCGATGTGCCATGGGAGGTCATATCATGGCCAACTTTGACATCTCTTTCTTTATGATTCCCTAATGAAACAAATTCCTCATTTCGATTATATCCGCATTCTTGATCACGACTGCCATTTGCCTCATAATATGATGAACCATTCGGTGTCCCATCATCCAAACATGTAGAATCCACCTGCGGGGTATCCTCCGTAAAACCATGGAGATATGCTTCTTCCACAGGAACTGAGATCCACAAGTCATGTCAACCACGTTAGTTATAAAAGCTGAGGGACCATGGATTTGACTACGGGAATGATGTAGTTGTATATATGTTCAATAACTTCAATCTATTCAGGAAACTTAGATGTAAAACAGCATTAGCATTTCAAGTGAACTCAGAGTTCTATATTCTGATGGATCCAGAAAAAAACTCACTATAGCTGGAAGAACCAGATGCTGTGGTTCCTTTGGACAGATAAGGGATAACCTCTACAAGAACAACCTCCACAGCTGTATCAACGTCCTTAGAGTGCTCAAGAGCAACAGCCCTCAGAAGACGAGTATCAACCTGTGCAAATCAACATTAAAAAAGTGCCTCCCAGATGACAATAGAAATTCCACACAACTCTTTTTTTATTTATGATATAATTTGTTTTGTGTGTGTGTGTTTTTTGTGGGGTGGGGGGGTGGGGTAGAGGTGGAGATAGTTCAAATGGTCAGTGTCAGTGATGAGATATGTGGCTTCAAGACCCATTATTGAAAAGAATGTCATATGAAATAAAGAGCAGGTTATCAAAAGGATTTTTAAATGATTCAACTAATCTCATTTACTATTACTCCATTTAATGCTTCAATTACATTAATCATTGTTCTAATCGTATAATATTCAATTGGAAATTATCTTAGCGAACAAGTATTAGCACCTTATATAAAACTATAAACCAAAGATCCTTAAAAGTAATATCACTGAATATACAACATTTAACCACTGCAAACCGGCATCTAAGTTCCAAAATAAATCAAATGTTAATGCTAATTACCCACAAACTTTTCAGCATCATAGACTTTCCGCATGCATAAAACAGACAGATTATCTCTAGAAATAAATAAAACGATAACAAATTAGCTTTAGAGCTCTTATACCCGCGGAAAGACATCCTGCAACACACGATAAACTGAATCGAAACCCATCTCCCAGAGCTATAAAATCTGCATAAACAAGCAAAAAAGCAATTTGGAAAATCACTTTACGATAGTATTATTAAGACAAATTCATTAATTGATTCATATCAATAAGTAAACAAAATAGATACAACTTCCAACAAAAAAAAAAAGAAATCAAGCGACACATAATGATAAAATTGTATTCGAAAGGATTAAAAGAGAACGCACATATGCACACTTGGTTCGAATATGAAATCGATTACGGACAAACTTCATTGAAAATCTTTCAATAACTTTCCTGAAAACCCTAGCCCTTTATTCGGTCAACGAAAAAACTAGTAGAAGAAAATAAATGTGTGAAAATTCTCTACCGTACACTAAGCCAATCAGTTGAATTGGGCTCACCGGACTGGAGACATCATTGTCCCTAGTCAGGAATAAAAAAATACCAAAGGACACAGAAATAGAAAAAAAAAATGTTAATTCCTTCTCTCTTCTTTCCTTAACATTTTCTCAGGAAACAATCAAAGACGCGAATATCGACAGCAATCAAGATTACAATTCGATGTATATCACACTCGGATTAACCTAGACAGAAACGATAAGAGGGTTTGAAACAATTGCTACAACCTTCAAGCGTGCTATCGCTATCGAGTCTCAACCTATGAATGAATGCGAGAGAAACGCAGTGTCCGTCTGGCGAGTGCTAGTCGGTGAGAATGAGGAGTACCCAGCTAAGTTATTGGGTATTGCTGTCAATTTATTAAAGTTCGTACGACGGAAAGACGTTTTCACTCCCCTGAAGTTTTTGTTTGATACATAAAGTACCCCTCACATATGAGAAAATACCCCCGAGGGCTTTAATTTTTTTTATTTATTCTTTGGCTAAACGGGTGCGCACACCCCGACTAATTTTGAGCCTTATAAAGCCTTTTTGATTCACATAAATCAAGTAATTACCATATCAAAGAATTTAAATACGACTTTAAAGAGTTAATAGTATTTAAAAAGTTTCAAACATAAAATTTTAGAGGGAACAAATCTTCATACCCCTTAGTAGATTTCATACGAATTTTTTAATGTCATCCATAAGAGCCTTATCATTTGAAATACTTAGAGGGTGTTTGGATTGCTTCTTAAAAAAATTATAAGTCATAAGTTTAAGTTAATTTTAAAAAGTTAGTTATTTAAATAATTTTTTCAAACTTAAGTTAATCTAAAAAGCAAAATTTTTCAGTGAAATGCCGTTATTCAAATGCCCCCTTATAAACCGTTTCTAAAAAAAAAAGAACAACCATCCAAATTATCAACATTCACATATAATACTTGACTATATTGTGGGCTAAACTCCTATTGCTTTTTATAAAAAATATAGTATAATTTTATGTCAGTTTTAAAAATAAATTTAAATTATTTTTTTAAACTTTTTAGGTGCATTTTTGTCATTTTTTTAAGAGGCTGAACAAATACATAGAAAGAAAAATATAAGTCGATCCGAAATTACGGGCACTATCTTCCGAGTTCCTACACCATGGGCCTGCCTAATGCCCGTAAAGACAAAGCCTATATTTACAATTCACAGACCCGACTTAAAAAACAAGGCAAAGTGGGCTTCACTCATCCTCAGCTTATATATAGCTCAAATTGGGGCGTTTGGTTGTGGAGAAAATTTTCAAACACTATTCCCACCTGAAGCAGAGGCCAGCACTGTAAAACCCAGAAATTGTTAAAAAAAAAAACCGCCCGACTCATCTGATCCGACACCAAATCAATCAAATTCGATTATTCTATGAGTGAATAATGACTAACCATACTATATTCGATTTGGATATTGAATCTTTATTTATCCGATTCAATCCGATCCGACTCAATCCAACACTTAGCATATTAAATTTTATTTTTACCCAACCCGACCATTTCACCCTATAAGCCAAGCCCGGTTCCAAAACTGTGATCGGTTGATCGACGAGTGACTCTCCCACCCGATCCAAGAACACCAAACTCTAATTCCCTACCTTAGTAAATTTAAATCTTTAATTAAATCCATCCATCGTCCATCTCCAACCCTAGAACGATCGCTCGATCGCTCAACCGTCATAATTGGTTCAGTCGACAAGTTACCTGATCTCAGTTATGGTCTTCAGCACTCTCACACCATATCATCTTCAAATTGAATAGTCCACATCACACTCTAGAGTTAGTGTTTGGTTTCAATTCACATTTTCAATTTCAAGCCTCGAAGTAGTTTGGCCCGAAGACCTGCAGAGTAGACCAGGCCATCGAAAACGATAAACAATGGAGACTCCATGCAAGAGTCATCGAAAAGGTCCTACAGTATTTGTCATGTTGAGTTGTGTTTTTTGATTGTATTACTGATATTTGTTCGTATTTTATTCTGTAAGATTAATTTGATGACCATTTATCTATGTATCGAATAGAATTTCGAACTGAATACCAAACAAAAATGATGTGGTAGTGAAATATTTTAGATTATAAGCATGTTTGATGGGTCTTTCATTTTAAAGTCAAAAAATCCAAATCCTGTATAAAATTTGAATTTTCTATATAGTTTTTGTTTGTATGGAAGACGCAGAAATTGGGTTGAAGGGGCCAAGAAAATTTTCTTTTGTTCAAAGGAGGGCTAAGGAATTTTTTTTAATTTTTAGAGGATCAATATACTATAGATTATTCTAAATATCCAGAAAGGGTGAAACGAGATTTAAAAATTTTGGAGAGCCAATACACTATTGTATTCTATATTAAAAGTACTATAGGGTATAAAGAAAAGATTTCAATTTTGGGGGTTCGTGGCCCCCTCCCAGCCCCCTCCGTCCACCTCTGCCTTTACTTGTTGGGGCGGACAGCACATAATCGCTTACTAAATTCCATATTCATTTTCTCTTTCAACACAAGGCAATCTATTTTTCTCCTACATGTGAACTGCAGTAAGTTTGGCATTGCAACTGCCATTTCAGGGCACTTAATACTTCATAGATCAACCACTTGTCACACAAGATGAATGAGGCTTTCTTAACTATCAGAACCTAAACTCCTCCTTTACCTACCACAGCAGAGTCACTTTCATGGTCATTCTCTCTTTTTTATATCAATCAACCCACAACGTAACCTACCTTGAAGAAATGAGAAGCTTATGAATCACTAGTATATAAGCAGAAAGGACTGCTCAATAACTTCAACCCTTTGGTGCATATTTGCAAAAGAGGAAACGAGCATGGATACAGTTGAGATTCTGAAATTAACATTCTTCACGATGATCCTGGTACTTAATCTTAATCCCCAGATGAAGTGCCAGCCATTTCCACAGCTAAGTCATCCTCCTCGTTCCCTCTGCATCTCTCAGTTTGAGATAGCAAACCAAGCTTGTGCAATGCTGCCATCAACACCTCTCCCTCCCTCACCTTCCCCACCTGATGATGATGGTCGAGACCATGGAAACAGCCATGGGCACCGACACAGGCACATGCACAGGCACAGGCACAGGCACAGACATCAAGAATCACCCGTGGAACAGGATTGTTGTAGGTGGTTGAAGGAGATGGACAATGAGTGTGTGTGTGACCTGCTGGTTCACTTGCCCCCATTCCTTTCCAAGCCAGTTCACAATTACACTCTTGTAGTTTATGAATCATGCATGATTACTTTCCTGTGTGGTGGGCAATAGGTTTAAACATTGCATTTACTCTCTGTCATGGCTAAATATCCCAAGAAATTTTAGTTTATATTGTCTAGGTTAGTTTATATGTGTAATCAGACACCCGAAGCAGTAACTAAAGAAAAGTTTGTTCTATGTCTAGCTTTGTAAGTTTGAATTATGGTAACTCATTTTCTCTAAGGAACTTCAGCTGAAACATGTGATATTGGGAACATACCATCTGTCTTTATATCAGATCAATGGAATAAATATTTGTATAGAAAATTTCATGATGATGGTCTATTTTTCTTGTTTGCAAAAAAACTAGAGAAAAATGAAAAAGAGTTGTGAAAACAAAATTTTGTGCAGGTCTTTGCACGGCCAAGACACCTAAGTTGGATTGGCAACTGGCTAGATAAATCCATCAGTGGTTTGAAAGACTGTAGAACATGAATTGAACTTCTGAAGGGATCTGAAACTGACAATTTTTTGAGCGAAGGTTGTGGGATGGTTTTGGCATTGATCTCACTAGAGAGTTTCAGAATAGGAGCCTAAGAAGAGAGAGAGGGGTACATTTGTTGAGCACTGATGACGAATATGAGTTTGGGATGCTAGCATGTGTCAATGTATCATCTTGCGGCATCCTTTTTTATTTTTTCTTCTGGATTTCAATACCCGTTTGGTTCGACTAAGCTTTTCTTAGTAGCAGTTTGTTTTATTTTGGTATCGAAAAAGCAGCTGTTGTTTTAGCAGTGTTTTTATGTGTTTGGTAACTTGTGTAAAAAGTTGCATTTTGTCAGCTTTTGTAAAACAAGTGTTTTTTTTTTTTTAAAGAGTAGACAATGAAACACCACACGCACAGAGGAAACCACAAACAGTCTACGGGAGTAAAACAAGCTATTTTAGTAAAGCAATAAACTTTTTCAGCTGTTTGATCTTTGATGTGGGAATGACAATATTATCTTTGGATAAGCTACTTTTGTCAGTGTGCTATGTGGTATCCAATGGAAGTTCAAAAGTAGCTTATATTACAAAATGGGTCTAATTTATTTCATTATAGTATTAGGTAATGATAAATGTTAACAACTAATTGACCTTTCAAAATTTTTATTGTTCCAACTAGCAATAACATTGTCACATAATGCTGTTGAAGTTACTCGTGGGGGGAATTAGCTCCTTTTTGTTTTCAATCTAAATCTATAAACCATACTCTTTAGTTCTTAAAACTCCAAGAGAAAAACCCAAACCCAAACAACCATCCATCAAATGCGCAACTAAGTGAAAGAAACTAACAATTTCATTCCATTGATCACAAACAAAGATTTGTGTATACAGAAATGCTGGCTCTAACATATTAAGAAGTCCCCTCTCTCTCTCTCTCTCAATGTTGCATTTTGTACAATGTAAGTCATAGCTTGCTTTCTAGTGACCTGCTGCTGCCACGGCCGTCCCCATTGCCGCGGCCGCTGCTCTAATGGCTGATGTATTGCTGCTGTAGACCTTAGGGCCAAAATTATAAAGGAAGCGCCTCACAATCATCGAGCTCGGCCCTGCCACGAGCTTCTCCCACGCCTCGTCGGCTTCTCTCCCCTGCTTTCGGAACACATCAGTGGCATCAAGCCGGTGCAACTTCCATCCTTTGACATTTCGTAGCCTATGTATTTTCTCTAGTTGGCGGCACGCTAATTTGCACGTATTGTTCTTGATCTCATTTACAGCTTCTTGAAATAGCCTAGAGCTTACTGTTTCATCATCTGTAAGACCTTCCATTCTGAAATATCGATCAAACTCAGGAACACCAATAGCTTTCCTTATTCCCCGCGAATAATCAGCATTTGGGTCGAAACTACTTCTTACCTCATCCACCATTAATCCACTCTCAACCATCCGATCAACTCGCTCGGATACAAACGAGTGGAGCACTGGCATGGAGACATCGACCCAGAGGAAGCAACACTCGTACCTGTTAGGAATAAATAATCTTAAATTAAAAACTTGTGGTTTTGGGACGTATTAATAGATATTATCTTTAAAATTGTTATTTGCCCTCATTATGTTACTGTACAATTGTTGAAAAATAATTTTTAGAATACAATAAAATAAGCAAATCACTTAAAGGATATAACTATTAGAATATTAAAATTCTCAAATTCAAAAAAGAATCAATTACAGTGGCATTGCGCCATGTGAGGCGTGCACAGACGTGTGTGATGCAAATCACGGGATTATCACCCAAACTATTTCAAATTACTTTAGTGAAGTATGTAAAGTTTGGATTTAGATTCGCTCCATTTCATGAATTGAAATAGAGATTTCTATTTTATAATCAATGGTTTAAATATAATTTTATCACATGTCTTACTAAAATTACGTCATTTTGTATTATTTTTTTTTTTGGGAAAGTAAGTCATATAAAAAAAAATTATTTTCTCATATTAACTATAAAATTATTTATTTTTAAATAAATTTTAAGTCAATTCATCTGAACATTTCATTTTTATGTTAGTTGACGTGTCAACACCTCAATTAATGAAATGAAAATCTCCATTTTAATTCATGGAATAGAGAGAATCCAAATCCGTAAAGTTTTATAAAGATAAGGAAAGTCTTATAATTTTTTTGGGTAATGCTATATAAACAAAAAAATTTATACAAAATTTATTACTAGAATAATATGATTGAATAAGAGTCATTCACTTTAAAATAAAATACCTATCATAATAATTTTTAATTAAAATAATACTACTACCACATTATTTTGATGAAGTTTTCTGTATAAATTTTATGAAAAATAGTATTTTTTAAATTTTTTTTATGTGAGACAAGCTCCTACACAAAATACACAAACAACTTGAACATTGCAAGCTATGCATATGAAAAATATCTTACAGTACCTCGACCGGAATTCATGATTTTGATCATCGACTAGAGCCTCAATGTAAGAATTGGAGCCTCCGGCGATGATCGGAAGCCGTCGGCGACCCGCTATCGATCTCAGTGCAAGTGAGGCCATGTTACAAAAATCAGTAGCTGAAAAATCTGCATTGGGATCTACTACTCCAAGGAGATAGTGTGGTACCCCAAACCGCTCTTCCTCAGTGATTTTGTTCGTGACTATGTCAAGTCCCTCGAAGACCTGTATCTTGTCGGAGTTCACTATCTCGGCGGGGAAACGGGCGGCGAGGTCGATCGAGAGCCGAGACTTTCCGGTTCCGGTTGCCCCCATGACAACCACAACCTTCTCCTTCTGCATGTTGAGGCCACCCGCAGGAATGTTCAGCACAGGTTGTGTTTGTTTGCACATGACCATCCCTTTCTGCCTTTGCATTCAAACAGAGAATCATAAAGATTACTAAAATACTATGTATCTAAACGAATTTACAAAACAAACGAAGAATATATTTTTAACAGGATTGCTTACACATGCGCATACCTATCTCCTCTAAGCTACAACCCCTGGCCTGGCCTTTTCAACCGTATCATGTATATCTAATGCCGAACAGGGAATACACAAACAGCCACACAGATATGTCTGAATTAATGGCGGCATTTGAGAAATGGGTTTATGGCATATATATATACATATATATGTATATATCTCCTATGTACTGACATGAACTAAGTAAAAAAAAAAAAACGTCATGCACATATGGGATGCAAACAAAGCAAACATTCGACGATTATAGTCAAGATGGATATCATATATATCCTCAAAAATCTCAACTAACAGCGCCAGGTTGATCAGTATTTACGGAGAAAACTCAGGAGGAGTTAAGCCAAACCGGAGGTGCTCATTTGGCCCAGTGCTTATTTAATTTTTATTTTACAAGATTATATGATTTTAAAAAAAAAAAATTAATTTTGGCTGGAAGTTATATATACATATTTTTAAGTACAAAAACTATATAATATGGAATGGGTCATGTTGTTTATGAGTAAGCAGGGGGCAGGCAGAGGTTCTCTTTTTGGTTGATTTGATACTTTAATATTGTGGTGATAGCATGAGCAAATGGTCAAAGAATATTATGATTTAATTAAGGCTTATGCCTGGAGGATTTTTGTCTTCCATTGTCATTTGTCTGTTAATCATCTTTTCCTAGTAACTTATTAGGCAAGATAATATTAATAATCTTTAATTCCTCCCTTTTTCCTGGAAAATAGAAGGTGTTTTGTCTAAAATATACTCACTTATTATCATCGTCTCGTATTAAGAATGGTTTCGAAGACTTTGAATTTTGTCATTTCGACGGGGAGTTAAGAATGACCAAGCGCGATTGAAGAAAGCTCTTATCTTTCTTTAATCGTTCCAGATAAGATGATGAACTTTGAGTCTTTGATATCATATATCAGATAAGAGTGTATTTGGAGAAGTAAGTCTATCATGAAATCATCCTCACAGTCCTTGATACAAGCTCTCTCATGCCACTTTGAAAAGGAATTAATAGACAGTGATTGTCACGCTCGCTCCTAATTAGGTAACATTAACGTCGTTTTAGAATGAACGTGATCGTACAGGTTATCAACCTGTAAGTGAAATCTCAATATAATCTAAAAAATAAGAATTTTATAAGAATAACCAATATTATTAGATAAATAAATACCATCTCATAATCTTTTAACATACATCACAAAAAGAACTACTAATCTGAACTTACAAATATTTACATAACTATAATAAAAACAAACTGTAAGAAGACTTTAATACAATATACACAACCAATAATTCAACTAAAGAGCTTTTCAAAACTTTTTAACTCAACATCAATATCAACACCAATCCATCACCTCCTTACTTTACTAATCCATTACTAATTTACATGATTAATATAATTAATTACATTTATGATAATTAATTATTATTTACATTAAGCTAAATACAAAAATTAATTAAGTTAATTAATCAAAGATTAAATTCACTAATCATGCTAAAAAAATATGATGATTTTCCATGGAATGCTTTTATTAAAATATGTTTATCAAACTTTTTAATTAAAGAAATCATGCGCTCATAAATATTGCTATTAAACTAAATATGATATTAAGTAAAGTACGGTCTCACAATGATAATTTGTAATCAATTTCTACTAATGGTAGTCAAATCACGATTTGTTAGGAGAATCAATGCTTCTCACGTGAATTATAATGAGCTAAACTAAGTGGCAGCTAGCATATTGATTATTGACCCTTAAAATAGTTTACAACTTGTGCTTGGTCTTCTGGTCGTCAATGGCGATGTCTAGCATCAAAAGATGCTTGTTTTGGCCAAGGTCCAAATTTTTGCTATCAGCCAACCCCTTTAACCAATTCCCTTATTAATTATTAGCACATGCCCTGCCGGATGGATCAATTATATAAATATATATATTTATATATATTTGAGTTCAGCAATCAGTGTCTAGGTCAGCTTTCAAGTACCTTAACTAGTTTTCTTTCTAATTAGGTCAAAGGCAGGCCATCTAGTCTAACCTGTGATTAGAGTATGCATGCTTTTGTTTTGGGAAGGGTTAAATCGATCCAACCCATAACAACCCACCTAAGAGTATTATATATTATTGGGTAAGCAATTATTTTTGTCCTTTTACTTTGTCTCATATTTCAATGTCATTCATGAACTTTTGTTTATTATGTTTTAGCCCTCCAACTTTTAAAATGAGTCAATGTAGTCTAACATTTTAAAATAAATTAAAAAAATAAAAAATTAATTATACTTTAGCTCTTTCAACTATGATTTGATTTTACTTTACCCGCTCAACTAAAAGTAGTTACAGTTTACCTCTAAACTATGAGAATTTTAAGTTTCTATTAACACTATTTATAAAAAAAAAAAAAAAAAACACACACACACACACACACACAAATTGAACACTTGTGGTATTTTTTATTGAATATAATATAAAAGTTAACAAATGTGTAGTTTCAAAAATCTCTTGAATATTTTCAGGCCTAATAATCGGTGGTCTACAAAAGCAATATTTTATGAATCATTTTGGCTATTTTCTTAGGCATTATGAGATGATTTATAACATTTCATAGCCATGAATTTTTCTTCTTCTTTGTTTTAGAGATTAATATAAAATTTTTACCAAATAAATTTCTAATTTTAAATTTTATGATGGTAAAAACATAACTATTTTTGATTGAATGGGGGTAAAGTAATATTAAGTTAGTTTAAAAGGTCAAAGTATAATTATTTAATTTTTTTTACTTATTTTAAAAAGTTAGACCACATTGACTTTCTTTTTAAAGTTGAAGGGTTTAAATAGAATAAATCAAAATTTAGGAATAACATTGAAATTTAAGGCAAAGTTAGAGGGACTAATTGATTGTTTACCTTATATTATTTTGTATAAAACTTGACTTATTCATTACAAATTTTATACTACTATTACAAAACTAAATGACAATAATAGATTATGTCTTGTACACAAAACATTGTCAAAACTAATAATATTGAGACATCTTAATTAATTATACAATTTATACTTTTGCAAAAAAATAAATAAATAATAAATTGGTTTGAGATTCCTAATCACCAACCTGAGAACCAAAGCGATTCGGTTGGTTTCGCAATTTTTGGACTTAGAAGGGACTGAATAGGACCGTACCTTTGCTGTCGAACCAATCCAATCCAAAAAGGCCGGCCTCTTTGCTATGGGACCAATTCTCTATGGGCTTCATCATGTGATCTTATCGGCCTTCTTGGGTTTTCCCAATCTGATCTTACAAATTATTGCTCAGCCCACTAAGGCGGCCCACTTTCAAGTATTCGAACGTGGCGATATATCATTGGCTATTTCTAACAAAAGTCCTATAATTTTATTTTCTTCTTTAGCGATAAGCCACGTGGATTCGCGGAAGACGCGCTCGGACCGGGGGAGAGAGAGAAGAGAAGAAAAAAAAGCGTATATAAGTAAGTCGGTGACAGAAAACAAGAATTAAGAAACAGGGAATGGCTGAGGCGATCGACGATGAAGTTAGAATTGAATCTGTGAGAATCACTGAAATTACTTCTTGAACTATCTATAGATTTGGAGTAGAGAGAGAGATTATAGAGGGTTTAGTTTTTTTTAATGGGGGTTTGGGTTTACTTAAATTAGGGGAAAGGAGGCCAATCGGCTTAAAATCTGGGGAAGCTAAATCTGGCAAACGCGGGGGTGGGGTTGAGGGCAAGGTCGTCGTTGAGGCAAGAGATCACAAACGACGACGAGGATTGTCGGCCTTGGCGCCGCCGGCTTCTGTCGTCAATGGCGGTGCCACTCACTTGGTCCTCTGCCGCCCGCGTTGGACTCTTCATTCTCCTCCTTGCCGCCATTGCCGTAGCTTTCATTACTCTTCCCGTCGAAAAGGTCCACCCCTCTCTTTCTCTCTCAATCGATCTGTATAAATGTAATTTTTGATGGATCTTGTTTCTTTATTGTATATGTTATACTGACTCTATTTTTTTTTTTTTTTCCTTCTGGAGATCAATGCTGTTTCGAATTATTCTTGATTTTTATTTAGGGTTTGGTATAAAAGTTTTTGTGCAATGATTTTTCAAATCCTGTAGTGATACATCGGTCTCTTAGGGGTTGAATTACTGTCATCGGTCTCTTAGTGATACATCGTTCTTGTCAATAAGGTATTGGAACTTTGTTCTTTTGTTATGGAAAATAGGGTTTTATTTTGTTTCTTTATTGCAAAAACAGCCTTGGACACGCCAAAGAATGAGGAAATTGAAGATAGATGAATATGTGAAAGAAGATGAAAAAGTGATTGGCATACTTGTCTAAACACACTGCATTAGTATACATATGCTCCAAAAGGTGAATATTATAAGCCTCTCTCTGTCTCTCTAGTCACTCTTACCAAAAAGTAGGGGGAGTTACTGCCTAAGACAACTGGTGAACTGTCTAAATCCAGTGATACAAAGAAGCCTAAAAGAGTAGTTTCACAATTAATTTTTGTTGGGCTGCCAGTGGACCTTTGACCTAATTCTGATAGTGCAACTCTAGACATTCATTGTAAAGAAGCGATTTGAAGAGAGGGGGCAGGAGAGGGATGCATGAAGAGCATGAAGCTTTATAGAGCAAGCTCTGAATTGTGAATTGTCCGTTAATCAAAATGAGATACTAACCTTGAATTTATCTTCAAAAGTCCAGAAAAGTTTTAAAGCTGCTCTCTATGCAAATCACTTGTATGATAGCTAAAGTGGCACGGTTTCATGGAACGTCAAATGACAGGGTTATGGCTTCATGTTTCTTCATTTTGTGCAATACAATATATTTTATCTTTGCCCCTTCCTTTTCTCGATGCCCCAATATTCATGACCTACACTTGTAATTTTTATTTTTATTTTGGCAGATTTTGAAAGATTTCTTGCTATGGGTGAAGCAGGACCTTGGGCCTTGGGGTCCACTTGTTTTGTAAGTCATCCTTAATGCCACATAACAATTTTTGTTTCACTTGGCAGTAATTTCCATTCTATAAAAGTTACAGAGAAGGGAAAAAAACAGAGTGAAAAAGAAAAAAGTTCCATACTAAAAACTTCATCTTTTGTCGATTTGTATGGTTTGCGATCAAGGTCAAAACATGATGCAATTAATCAAGGAATAGAATATCAATTAAATGGATATATATCATAACACGAATAGAATGGATGTACTGAAGGTTAGTGTTATGACTTTGGGAGAATTGCATAAAACAGTAGAAAAAATTTAGAATAGTCCGGAAATTCTTGATAAAAAGAATATATCTCAGCCTTCAAGATGCATATATATTGATGGACAATCAGTGTAGTCCAATTCGGTAATGATTGTAAGAAAATCTAACTCCCTTATATCATCTATTAACTTGGATTTGTTACACCATAAACTGTAGTGGAATTTACCTAAACCTGCCATTGGTTTCCTTTCTCTGTTTCTATTTCACCCGTTTAGGCTATCATTTTTTTTTTACTTTAATTCTTAAAATTTGCTCAAGTAGGAAGAATATGATGTAAGGATAGTTTTTCTCACTTAATTATTATGAAAGTTGGAGGGCTCAAATTGAAAAATTAAAAGCTAGAGGATGATATTGAAAGTTGGAGCAAAGTTCAAGGGACTAGATGATAGTTTGCCCTTTGAAATATCTTCTTTATGTTTAAGACACAGTATGGGCTTTCTTCCCAAATTGAGGAAAATTATTATCCATCTATGATTGGAATATTGCACTTAGTCCTGGCTGTCCAAATATTTTTTAAGTTAAGAGCATTTACTCTTTTTTTTTTTCATTGCATCTTCCAATTTTACCTTTAACTGAAAATTTGGGATTTTACAGGGCTGTTGCATATATTCCTCTTACTGTTCTAGCAGTTCCAGCCTCAGTTCTTACAGTAAGTATTGAATTATAATTTTTGATGCTCTGAAAGCAACCTTGGTTCTCTTTATCTTATTTGTACCAACTCTTTTTTTTCTTTATTTTCTATTCGTTTCTTTTCTTTTCTTTTTATTTTTTGAGAAATGGAAACTTAACATTATCTTGGCATTGGCAATCCAGTTCCAACTGAATTAACTAATGAGCGTCCATTCTCCTTGGTCAATTTGTAATTTGTAATTCTTTTGTGTTCTTACCAGAACTCGCTAACATATGAATGAACTATAAAAACTCATTGACATAGGTTGAATTTTATTTCCTTTTTAGGGGTGGGGTGGGAGGTGTACAAATTGGACAATATATGGTGATCTAGTCATGTAAAAGAAATTTTAATAATCAAACTCATGAAATTCTGTCTTTTATTACTTTATCCAAAAAAGATGCCCTCCTCCTGTTATTATTTTAAATGGAATATATAGTTTGTGCTTCCAATTATGTATTCTATGGAGCAGTTGTTTAGCTTGGTTTTGACTGATAATTTAAATGATTACTTTCTTTGAGTTTGATTTATACATGTTTTGTACAAAGTTGTCTCTTGAGTTCCAAGTTTTTTTTCTATGTATTTTTCAGAAATTCTTCATCATATCTTTGAGTGGCTCTTGTCAATTGCTGAAAATGCTCACCTACATGTATCTTGTTTCCTTTCTTTTCCTCCCACTCATTGTTATTTCTGCTGACCACCACCTTTTCAGGTTAATTGTGAAAATTGACTTTCCTTTTTTACTTTTTGTTGTTCCATTTGGGATTGCATCATACATGGTTCTTGTACTTTTTAATGTTGCAGCTTGGAGGTGGTTATCTCTTTGGATTGCCAGTAGGATTTGTTGCTGATTCTATTGGTGCTACCATTGGCGCAACTGCTGCCTTTCTTCTTGGAAGAACAGTGAGTCTCTTGAATGGTTAAACCTGTTCTTAGATGAATAAGCGCATGCATCCATGCTTGCTGATAAGGCAGATGCCTGGCTTTTTCATTCTTAAGAACATTTTTGGATGTTCACCAATATATTTTCCATGCTGTCTGAGCGTTCTTTGCGATTTGAATGTTTTCAAGAAGTCATCATTTTGTTAATGCATTTGCTTTTGGGTGAAAAGCTTTGTATATGTTTTCATGTAAATTGTTTTGTTACTTCTTTGCAGATTGGAAGATCTTATGTTATTTCTAAGTTAAAGAATTATCCAAAGTTTCAGGCCATTGCTATTGCAATTCAGAGATCTGGATTTAAGGTTGCGTCTCTGTGAATTTTCAAGTGTCTCGAATATGTTGTTCTATTCTAAACTGACAAAAAAAAATTTGTTTTATTCTAGGTGGATATTCTTGTTCAATGCATTAAATTAATAATAAGTTATGTAATCCTCTTTAGTTCCAGTTGAACAAATCGAGGTTGTTGCTAAGTTCAATGGGTGATGGATCTATGAAAACTAATTCAGACTTGCAACCACTGATGGTTTTAATTGCTAACTCTCAAACATTTTGTCATAAGGAATAAGAGGATTTTTTCATTTGGTAAATAATAAGACAATTCATTAAAAAGCATCAGGGGGCATCAGTGTACAAGCTAGATAAAACAAAGCAAACTAGCTAAACAACAAGCGATACGCTCCTACCCCTCCATGTTGTCTATTAAGTCCACAAATCGACTAAGGTTGGGATTAACCCTCCGTGACAACCAGCTATACAAAATAGATATAAAAATATTAAAAAAAAACTCTTCAGTTTACATACTGGAAGCTCTTTACGAGCAAAATTCAAGCACACCAACCAAAAGAGAGAAAGAGGAATTAAGCACCAAACCCGCCTCCTCCAAATACCTCTACTTCAACCCACCAACTATACATCGCCTCCTTAACTCCATATGACAAACCCAAGACATGCCAAAAATGGTCAACACCAAGATATTACAAGTAATTAATGTCCTAAGGATGGAGATTAAGTGCAGAACGCTTGGGCAATCTTCAAAATGAAAGAAAAAATCTAATGAGCAGCATGCATATGTGTCACTTGTATACCTTGTGCTGCTCTTTGAGATATTAAAATGATGGAGATCTGAAGCAGAGCATTGATTGTTGCATGCAAAGTTGTTTTTTTGGTTTTACTTGGACCTTTTTCCAATGCAGATTTCAAGTTTGCGTTTCTATCTCTTGCAGGATTACTAACTACAGTTGATCCTCTTATAATTAATGCCCTATAACTTAAAGATCTCTATTTGGAAATATGTTTTTTAGAAACCAACTCCATTACATGGTGTATAATTAATGATTCTGTTGCTTAATAATTTGTTTGTTTTTGAAAAATCCTCCTATACCATCAATTATTAGAATAAGAAAATACTCTTGAAGTTGCATATTGTAGAGGAATTATTGATAATATCAATTTATGAGTAATGGATGACAGGATTTTGTACAAGCAATATTTGATACAATACATATATTTTGTGAAGATTGTTCGTTGCCTTAAAGAATATGCATGCATATCCTGTGTTTGTATGGAAAATCGAATGATGATAAGTAAATCTTTTTGTTATTGAAATTCATGGAGGAATTAGAGGGTTTTGCTGTAGTATGAAGGTAAAAATCATTTAGTAGAAATGAGCTCGTCTAAATTTGGCCAACTGCCCAAGGTTCACTTACCAATCAATATTGTAGCTTCTTAGCAGGATTCTGTGTGAGGGTATAAGCATTAATTAGGATAACTTAAATTCCACAACATAAATCTAACTGTTTAAATTTAAAATCCAGTACCCATTTCTTCTGTGTTTTTAGTGCTCATTTCTTCTGTTACTGGATATTTGTTTGTGTTTGCTTTTCCTTTTGATGTATATATTTGTGTCATACTTCTATGTATGATTTCTAATTCATTCTTTTGCGTACACCACAGATTGTTTTGCTGCTTCGGTTTGTTCCATTACTTCCTTTTAACATGTTGAATTATCTTCTGTCTGTGACTCCTGTTCGCCTAGGGGAGTACATGCTGGCTACTTGGGTGGGGATGATGGTATTGTTTCTTTTCTGTGATCTGTCATCTTATTATCATATATAGCTTATAATTGGTCTTTTTAACATGTGACTCACAAATGTGAAATGGAAGTTGCGAATTTCCAATGTAAGATCATTTGCTACCATATGCCTCTTGACCTTTGTCCAATCTTTGATTTCAACAACATGGTCCTTGCTACATATTCCTGCCTATCACGGTTATATATTCCCTAAAAAACATGTAAACTCAGTCAGTTATATCATATATGGCCCAACTCTTACTGTCTTCTTTGATCTTATTCCAACCTTTTACGTTTTTTTTTTTGGCCTAAGACTAACGATGGTGTCAACTCTTGGACTGTGTTCTGTTTTCTCATTCTGGTGCTTTGCATCCAGTCCCCCAAAATGTTTTGAATTCTGAAAGACAGAAATTGATTTCTAATAGACTGGACTGCTGGAGCAAGACTGGTGTTTACCTCTTCCTATATTTATGTATACCTATGATACATACATATTTATGGATAAATATATTGTGTGTGCATTGCGACTCTATCCTTTAAATGTGCATCAAAATGTGACACCGTGGAATTTCTTGTCTATAGGAATTAAACTGGAGTACATTGATTTTTCGTATCTAACTCATTCAGTAACTTCTTCGCTTCTTTCCCAATTTGGAACTTTGTTATCCCTTCAAAATTTAAACCAACCAATGAGACAAGAAAATGCTTTCATTTTTTCTCCATCTATATTCCCTTGCCACAATATGATCTAGTATTTTTCAAGATTATTTTCTCTTGTTCTAGTGAGGAGGATATGTTGCCTTGAGCTCTAATAGTGAAGTCTGGTGGCTGATCTCTCTAATTTTCTGTAATATGTTGTTTTAGTGAATTACTTTTACTTGTTATAAAAGAGAACAAAAAAATATAAGAATGAAAAAAGATTTTTTTTGGTTGAGATAATTGATACCTCTCTTATTTTGTTAAATCGAGATAATGAATACCTCTTTTGCTTTTTATTACAGCCTATAACATTTGCTTTAGTATATGTTGGAACAACACTGAAGGATCTTTCTGATGTCACACATGGATGGGCTGAGGTTTCAACAACTCGTTGGGTAAGAGCCAGGCCGCCTATTGTTTTAGTTCTAGGCTTGTAGCACGACATCAAAGTATAAATGCATTACCAGGAATTATATATGTTTGTTAGATGGTGGCTGTATGTATATTGGGTGCCCGAGCTAGAAAATTTTCATAGACTTGCATCATATAGTATGTATGTAATCCTTGAGCATGTAAATAGTCTGAATCTGCTTATCATCTTTTATTCTGACTATTTCTTTTTAATGCAGGTACTTATAGCGTTAGGCTTCATGATATCAGGTAAGCCACAATTCACTGGAGTTCCCTTGACTTGCTTGTTATTGCATCATCTATTTGAAGGAGCTGCTGAATAGTAGTTGTTTTTCAAGGATAAAAATGGCTAAGATAATTTCTTCAGCTGGGAAGATATTTCCCATCTGCATAATTAAGTAGTCTGAAGGCACCAATTAAAAAAACAAAAACATTCGTTGTCCCTTCCTAGATTTTTAAATAACTGAATGAACCTCTTATGGAATGTACCCTGTATGCTTGACCTCAGTACAAGAATCTGACTTGTTTTTGGATAGGGATTTCTAGTTTGAATCCCCACTAATGCATGGGATGAAGTTGTCCATTGTGTGTGTGTGTGTGTGTGTGTGTGTGAGAGAGAGAGAGAGAGAGAGAGAGAGAGCGCCACCTTTATAATGTCTATTCCACTACAGTTGCAAAGGCTTCTTTAGAGAAAGCACTGGCTGAAAATGCTGAGATACAGGGCATCCTGGCATTGCCACAACTGCCCATCGGCAGAGCCAGTGAGCCACCTTTGGTTCTTCAGATGTGGTTTAGATGCCTGCTGGTGGTGCAACAAGTACTACAAGTTGATTGAACTATTTATTCCGTGGTGGGAGGAAATAAATATATATTGAGAAGCTTGAGGGATACACTCCGGGAATCCAACTAGGGTTTTTTTGTAGTGAATCAAAACCAATCTTCTTATCCAAAACCAGTACATTGTCCTTCATGTGTACTTAAGGATATAAGATGTTATTTGTCCACTCCCACTGAACATATATTTTCAGCTACAGGCACCACCCATTCTAATCTCACCCCTCGAGGTGCCATGCATTAAACCACATCATAAAATTGAATGATGAAGTCACTGCTGGGAATAAATTTGTTCTTGTATTACTTACGGAATTTGACTGATACTTTCATCTTTGTTGTTTTGCAAACAGTGATTCTGCTAGTATACACCACTAAAGTTGCGAAGGCTTCTTTGGACAAAGCACTAGCAGAAAATCCGGACATGGAAGGTATCTTAGCCTCGCAACGGCTTCCAATTGTAGCAGAGCAACCCTTGGATCTTCAGAAGCCTCTCATAATAAAGATAGACCCACCGGGAGACCATCACGTGAAATAAATGTCATGTAAATTCTTTTCCTCTTTGCTTCCTCGATTAATTTAGATTGGAGTTGTTAGGATTGTAGATTACCAAGGAACAGTAACAAAAAAAAGGAAAAAGAAAATTCTCATAGCTTTTGTGTAAAGCATGTAGTGCTTCTGTTTTTCAGTTGCAAGCCTTTCTAGTTTACACGCTACTTCATAGAGAAGTGGCCAATTTTTGGAGTAAATAATGTATTTCGGAGTTGAGCCCTTCTCAGATTCTCAATTAAACAGTGCACAGATATTTTCTGAATTTGTGAGGCTATGCAAATAGGTGTTGTTCAACATCTCTGTCCCTTCTCGACTTCAAACGTTGTGTTTGGATGTGCTGTTACCGTTGGACAACTTTGTTTTTCACATGCAGAGATTTTTTTTTGTTTTTGCTTTATTGACTTCTACATATACGTATGTACATGTATATATAAACCCATTGTTGAGTAACATGCTTATCTCAGTAGAGACCTATAGTTCTCTTCAGCCCTTACGAAACCCTGTTGGAAGAACTAGATGTCAGGCGCATGGGACAGCCCAATGGTCTGACACTTAGCCCCAAGCTTTGGCCTCCGAGGAAGAGGCGTATCAAACATGAAAACTAATGTTGTAGGTTGTGCAACGGTTGGCTGCTGGTCGTCTTGGAAGAAATCATGGAGTGCTCAAGACATTGAAGACCTAACGCGTTTTAATTTTCGGATAATTAATTCTTATGATCATGGTTTACTAGTCAGTCAGCACACTCCACGCAATTCTCTTGCGTGTTTCAGACAATTCAGATCACGAACTATTACAATCCAATGTAAAACACACTAGAAGCCTGGCACTACAACATTTTATCTTCCATAAACCCACCAATAAACCTTTTCTTCTTGCTAATTGTGCGGAACATTCCTTTAAAGACAATGGTGCGTTTGCTGCAGGTAGATCAAGCATGCACAATTTTTATTCTTGTTTTTCTTCTTCATATAGGAAGAAGCATGTAACAGAGCTTGACTTCAAATGGTATTACGGAAGCCAGCAAATACAACTGATCTAAACAAAGATGTGAAACTTAATTGTAGGGCTTACAAGCCACCTGCGATGCCAAGGTCACTATGTAACCCTGATAATATAATGGAATGCAGCAAAGCAAGAAAACGTGAGGTATATCCCTTCCAGCAATTGATTAGGAGAAGGGAATCCATGATGGCAACATAACAGTAAGCTCTAATCTCTGATTCACTGTAAGCGTGTAAATCAAATAAAAATAATTCCTTCAAGATAAGATGCTCTCTCTGAGACCAAAACTGGCTTGGATTGGAAACTACCACAGCTTCTGTCAAAATTACCAGATGTTTCTTAGTTTGTTTTTTCATGGGTGATCAAAGCTCAAGAATCGTTTTTTGCACCCATGAAATTCTCCAGTAGAGAACCAGGGAAATTAAAAAGCAAAAATAAAAATCTGAAAGTATGATAGATTGCATGTTGAGCATCTATTCAGCTTGGTGAAGTCCTTTGGCCAAAGCTGTTGGCATTATAAACAAGCCCCTGCTCTCCAATAACTGGTTTGCAGCTGATGGATTCACCTCTAGTAACTTTCCTATCATCTCTTCCAGAGGCTCGTTCAACATCTGCTCATAGAGCAGGTAATGGCCATATCCCTGCAGTGAATCAATTAAAGAACCATAAATTTATACCAAGAAATGGAGGAAATAAATCCAATATTTTTTTTTATAAAAAAAATCAACCAAAGCGCTGAAATGATTACATGAAAACAATCTGATATGAGTTTGCTTAACCTCTTCCATTTAAAGCATAGATGAGTAGTACCTCCAGGAAAATGAAAGGATCAGAGGCTGATTCTCCTCCCAATCTGCTTCGACTTAAATCCTGCAGAATGAACTTCCTTTAATACTCAAATCTATTGTTATTTAACGAAGGAAATTTTGGTGCATATTAAATAAAAATACTGAACAAACTATCATGTAATACACGTAACCCTGCAATTCAAATAACTCTGGTAGAGGAAAGGGGATGAACATACCATGCAGGAGAGTTCTGATAGGCGATAGCACATAAAAGGTATTTTTAGGTAGTAAGAATTATGCTAGTTGTTAAAGATACAGTGCTTGGCCCCAATTCTTAAATTCATAAATTAAAAGTTCTTCATCCACAAATTTCAAGAAACAGTTGGACAACTTGCCAAGAAAGAAAAACCAAGCACTTGTCATTTGTTCAAGTACTCAGGTTTAAAACAAAAATTTCTATGCACTTAAAAGGAATAGTTTTATGTTCTTATGGAACTTCCTGCAGAAGGAAGAGAAAATCAAATTATACGAAGGTCTTCAAGAGTCAGAATTCTGATCATTCGAGTAAAACTGTATATCATGTTACCCCTCTGCCATAGTTCAAGTCAGAAGACTGACAATGCCATAAGCAAGCACATTAAGATGAAAGCGTACCTTGATTTGAAGCTGTAAATACTTTATATGGTCAATGATATCATCAAGTAGAGATGCTTTACTGCCCTGCAAAACCACAATAATTGGATTACACATTTACACTGATCAGGCAGCACTCATCAACTAGTGCAGGTTATGCTTTCAAGAGTATTTACGCAATATTGTTGGCATGAAGTCCAATCAATATAGCAACATCATCAGTTTTAAGAAATATGAACCACTATCTGCATTAGGTTCAAAGTTTGTTAGATCTTTAGAAAGTACCACCATCTTTTTTTTTACATAACCTGCAATAGACACTTGGTTTCCTATTTTTACCGAGATACATATATCCTTCATATCTAACATTTATGGACAAAATAATTCGACATAATTTGTTTCCTTTTAACAAACACTACTAAGCACGACACCCCAACATTTTGCTTAGCTAGACTTCATATATCTCTTATGTCTTACAATGATATCAACAAATAGTCAAACACCGAAGCAGGACATTTTGTTGTTGAATCTACAACTTTTATCTGTGCTTCATGACAAATTTATCAGCAAAATACAGTTCACATGCACGATTTCATATGTGCACACACACTGATGTGTATCACCTCTTTAGGATGAGGAAGCAGTTCCTGCAAGGCACCGAATCTCTCAGAAATCCTCAATCTGCGAGACTAATGAAAATTGTCTAGTTAGAGAAATTGAACACAGGATGCTTCCAGGCCATAGTGTGATTAGTTCCAAGTGATGCAGAAGACAACAAATTTGCACCAGTTTAAAATAATAAATACGATGATCCCTTCATTTAGGAATGAAGAATATATAAACAATTTGGTGGTCAAGTCTTGAGGCTTTTGACTTTTTGTAGGTTACAGAGTCTATGTATCTAGTATTTACTGAAGGAGTTTGCTTACACGATCATTGGCAGTGGCTCTCCGTCTTGAGTTATGGTTTCGTGGTTTGGGTGAGAACCCTCGTGTTGTGACTGCTACTCTTGAATAAGGTTCATTTGATTCTTGTTTCTGTGAAGAATGAAGAGATTGCAAAATATTTGTGTTGCAGGAACATGATAAAACTTTTCTAAACTGAAGAACTATTATCTTCAAATGATTTTTTAAGCAATGAACTCTATGGAGGAAACCTGGTTTGGAGAAGGCACAGATAAAGTAAGAAACTTGACCTGAACACAGATTTGATACTCTGCACTTGTGAAGTTGTTCATTGGTCCTCCTTCATTGTGAGGCCTCAGATATTTTACCTCCTGAAAGACAGCATTATCTTCAACCTTCAATAATTAATTCCAAAGTTATTTAGTCAGATATACTACATATGTAATTGGGATCAAAAGAAATCATATTAGCATAAATTTATTTCTATTGTACCATTCATACATTGCATCTCTCCCCATCTTTCATCTCAATTTGGCCAGAAAATAAAAATACCAAATTTAGGGAAGCTACATGAATGTTACTGTTAAGCATATCTGGAAGAACAAGTCTACCTTCTGAACATCCATGCCAAAGGAGGAATCAGCAGGTTTAAAATCACATGCCGCTCTTGGATTAGAGTATGACATCTCCCTTTGGATTTCAGCAACGCCACTTTCTGCAAGATACTCAACATAACTGTGAGATGTTTGCTGGCAATGAACCCAGTGAGGTAGTGGCAGAGGAACAGCAGGCATCTGATTCCTTAAAGCTGCCATTACATACTGCTGGTTCAGATTGTCTTGGCATGAATGCCACATGTCATTGGCTTTCCCACCAAAAGCCAATGACATGAACTGCAGAGAGTTCTCATGGCCAAATTCTCCTTCCATATATCCAGAGCAAAAACTGCTTGAATATTTCAAAGTCACGAGCTATGAAATGTTAGATAACAATCCAGTATACACCTAAAAGGCAACAAAAATAAGGAAAATGAAATGTGGAATGTGGACTCCAAGAACCATTAGTTATAATTAAGTGGATTAAAGGCAAATTTGATTATTATGGAGAGAGAGAGAGAGAGAGAGAGAGACAGAGAGAGAGAGAGAGAGAGATGTTCTACCATCAAGATAAAGATGGGGATAGATATTTTAGTTTGTAGTTTACACATAACTTGGATGAGAAGTAAGAAAGATATGAGGATTGATGTATGTGGGACACTCAGAATTAGAACCTTGCAGATGAACTTATTGATTTCTGCAGTGAAACTTAACCATTTGAGGCTGAAAACTGAGATAAATATCTCATCCCATTTGAGGAGAAGGAGAACATGACTGGCATCAAGCTTCAAATGCAAGTTAGGTTTGTAATTTAATCAGAAATTCAAACAGATGTTTATTTATTCAACTATTTAAGCTAATGTTACGTTAGAAACATGCATGTCCACTGGTTTATGAGACTTAGTGAATGCTTTTTATCATATTATTAGGTCTCTAATACCCGTAAGATTCTAAATGTTTAGGGAATTAAGCATGTGAATCTGGTCCTAGATTAGCTAAGAACTTCTGCCAGTTGAAAATCACCGACAAAAATAAAAGAGAGCAGAATGCTAATTCCTTAATGTTCTTGTTTGATTCTTCAAATGCTGAGTGAACAAGGGAAACTGAAACGAGTTAGGGTCACAAAAGCTGTTGTAGAATTCCAAGTTTCTTTTCCTACAGTTTCTCTAGAGCCAAATACAGCTTAATGTTAAAAATTCATCCAAATAAGGATTTGAATATAACAATCATTTTGGCCTTTGCACAACCTTTCTCTAGCAAAACAATGTGAATGAAAATATTGGGAAAGTAATCTTCAGAACATCCACAAGTCAACAACTAAACAGAGCAATGCCCAAACATTTGATAAAAAAGATCAGTTGCTCAGCAAAAACAAATAAATTAAATAAAAGATATTCCCAATCTACATAGAAATTAATAAACAGAGGTTTTAGCAACAATCACATATTGAACTGAAAACACCAAACACAAACGCTCAAAAACTCTGGCGTAGACATCTAAGATCCAATATGATTGTTCACGGCTACCATGATACCATTCTCTTTTCTTCTCTCAAAACAAAAATTTACCACGACAATCAAACACGAAAAGCAGACTCCATAGCAGAATACTCAACAGTATCCACACACACACACATACATACATACATACATACATACATACATATATAACTGACTTCAATAATTAGGATTTTCAGATCTGTTAGCATTTCTTTGATCAACGAAAAATTGAATTAAGAGTAATACTCCAGTCATACTGAATCAATACCTACCTCCACGCAAGGTATTGGGATTGTGAACACAGAAATTTCACGTGGAACAATCGCCTAATTAAACGAAAACCTGTAAATGATTCACAATGTTAGCGAGAACTAGAAAATTAGAGAGACATTGCAAGTGATGTAGGGTCGGTAGGTATATTACATGTAGATACATGTATGCGTAATGCGTGTATATATGTACATACAGGGAGAGAGATTCTTACGATGAAATATCTAGGGTTCCATCGGACCGCGCAGAGAAGATAAATGCGAATAGAAAATCAAGAAATCTGGGGCAAACTCTACTTCTGCTGCCTCTGCAGTGGCGGTACGTGCTTGTAACAGAATGTAGTTATGCAGAGCTGGTACTGAAAAAAGTAGTGCAGGCGTACCAGTTTGGAAAACCAAAAACACCCCTCAACTTTAAAATTGTATAAAATATTTATATAGGATGATGTGGTTAATTTGGGCATTTTACTTTTAAAAAAGAGGCTTGCCGAATGGTTTTTAATTGTAAAAAAAAAATGCTAATTGAAGTTGCAACTGTTGAACACGCACCACCGGATGGTCGTCACATTAAGTGAATCTCACCTGCTACGACACTCATGATCAGATACTGCTACGGCACTCATGATCATATAATCGTCATATTAAGTGAACTCTACCTGCTATGCTACAGGTGAGGTAGATGAAATTTACTTGATGTGACGACCATTCGGTAATGAGTACTGAACAAACACTAATGTCATAAGTACTTCTGTTGTAAAGATGGTACCGCCATATCATTTTTATATATTTTTCTGTTTCAAAATATAACACATAAGAGTACGATCAAAGTGAACCCGTTAATTAAAAAAATTATGACTACAAACTTGAAATTAAATTTTGTTTGAATAAAACTATTTTCTCATCAAATTAAAATATATTGTCTACAAGGGCACAAAAATTTATTTTAAAAAATTAAAAATATATATTAAATTAAAGCATAATTATTTTTTCGTACCAAATTAAGTGTCAAAATGAAAGAACAAACAAGAAGGAAAGAAAGTCTAGGGTGCTACAAACATTATTTAGACATTTTTAGCGTGGTTAAAAAATAATTAATAATTCATGTTAATAGCTACTATTTGTAACAAAAATTTAGCGATTTTACTTTCATCAAGTGTTAAAGGTTTCTAAATAGAAATAGTAAATGTGAAAACAGATCTAGCCATAAAGAGGCAGATGATAATTTGCCCTCATTTTATCTACGATTTTTTAAATGCATTTGTTCAAATGGATGATTTTATCTATGAGTTTTTTTCCCGTGCTTTGATATTAAATCTGTCAAAAAACAAAGAAAATAAAAAATAAAATTACTTAAACATATTAATTTTTAAAAATAATCAAACAAAAAAAATTTTTTTTATTAAATATTTATTTTTAATTATTTTTCTAATCTAACAAAAATAAATAAATTTAACTTACTTTTTTATTTTAATTTATTATTATTTTCACACACAAATACAAAATCCAAACATCAAATTCCAGCATCGGGCGTACACTGTTCAAGGAAAAAGTGCGTAAAAACTGCCTAACGTCGCCACGTGTCATGCCCTCTTTTACGTGTTCCCCAAACAAAACTTAATCAAACGGAGCAGCTTTAACTGATTTTGGTCATTGTGTCACTAGGGATAAGTAGCGTTTGTGAATCACACAACGCATTTAGCATATTCCTCTTCATTTCGTTAAGGCTCTGTTTGGTCTCTCTGTGTTTTCCCTTCCTGAGATTGATACGCACATTCGACTCTCTCTCTCTTCTCTGCCCCTCCTCGTCATCGTCAACCAAACACCGCCGGTGAAAGGCGAGATCAATCCCTCCTATTTTTCTTCTCGAGAATCAATCATGGCGACCCCTGAGGTTTCGCAGAGAGAACAGGATCTGCTTCTTTCATCGCCTCTCTTTGACCATCCCAAAGGTACACAGATTGTGTCTTTCACTTGATTTTATGTTCTGCTACTCTTTGTGATTACGCAGTTATTGATAATTTAATGCTGTTTTATAAAAATTACTGAACTGTATTTTGGTCTACGTTTGCAGGAGAGAATGCAAAATCACGAGGACTGGAGATCGAGAAAAAGATCGAGTTCCTTGAGAGCTTGACTGGAAAAGTAATTTTCCTATTTTGTTTTCAAGTCCTTCGAGAATAAATTTTGTTTTATTTCCTTTTCTTTCTGCCTTTATGAAATTGCTTCATAGGGAAAGATCCGTGCTTATTGTTGATTTATTGGTTATGCAAATTTGATATGGAAATTAGTATGATATAAGTTACCTCATACAATTTAATCTCAAAGAAGTTTTTAACTATGGTGCTAAACATTCAAAATTATTGACTACTTGTTTGATATGATCAGAGCTGCTTTTTATACTTGCCAAAAAGTTTTGCAATAGTGGATAACACTTGTAATGTCCAGTGAATTGAATACATATTAGGAAGGTATGATATGAATTGAAATGATACACGTCTCTAGCAGTAAATGGCTTCATATTATCATAAGCATTGGTTTTTGTCAAATAGAGAGTAGTGAGTACATCTTGAAAATTAGTTTCTTGAATTACCCTGTTGGGAAAACATATTTTTTTAATTTTTTATAATGGTACAGTAAAATATACATACATATATATATATATATATATATTGAGTTTCAAATGGCCATTTCCAACCTATGGTAATCCAGGAACAATATGGAGTATTCATCGCATTAAAATAAAAAGGAGAATTCACAATGGTACTCCCTTAATAGAAACTTTAGTTTTTCTTGGAAAGCAATAAACTATGTTTGATTGATGTGTGGAGAGGGAATGCTATCATTCTCATGTTGCGATCTTTCCATTTTTTTAACCCATTTCTCGGAAGGGTGTTTTTTTGTTTGGGTTTGGATGGGTAGGGGATTAGTTGTGGCAGGGAACTATTTCCAGTTTGAAGATTGCTAACCATTTTACAGGTTAGCAATCGAAGATCACGCCGATGGTTAAACGATCGTTTGTTGATGGAACTTGTTCCTCGTTTAAATGCAGAAGAGATTAGAGGCTTGTTTGCTCCACCTCCTTGGGGTAAGTTACAAAACACACAATGATGTCCTAGTTTGTGTAGTAACTTGCTACTATCGATGTTTGGGAAGAATTCATAGTCTGTTTGTACGCAGCACTAATAGACCTTCAGACAATATACTTCTGAAACCACCCTCAGGGATTGAAGGAAATTTTGTTACTAAATATTTTGAAGAAATCCTACAAAATAAATTTATATTCTGTAAGCCTATAATTTGCAAAACAGAACACCTGATAAATGATGATCTTTGGAGCCAAACTAAGATGCTTTTTCTCTTTTTTAGTTGTGTCATTTTTTTCCCTTGTCCTGTTGAATGATTATCATTAGGCTTGCAAGAGTTAAATTTGATATTATCAAAAACATTGATATCATGCCTAGATATTTCTGACTGGTTCTATCATGCAATTGCATAAGTTGTGGTGTTTTTGGCAGTGTACTTGATCATTGAGACAATTGGCTGAACCTTAGCTTGGCTTAAATATATGTTGCAGTATACAGATTGATTTTTACTGATGGCAATATGCTTTTCGTTGTATCATTCGAGGCCTGTGACATTACATCGGAAACCTTAAGTGTGTTACTTGCCACCTCAGCTACACCAACCCCTCCCCACACCTAAAAAAAATGAAGGGTGGGTATCTTACAGTTGTACTATACTAATCAAAACTTCGCAGCTTGTCTTTTTTTTTTTGGCCTAGTAGGGACCTGGTACTATTAGAAAAAATTGAAGATAAGATCACCTGCTTATAGAAGAGTCTTTTTTTGTCATTTTTTATTTTATTTTATCTACTACTTACCACTTTTTGTTAAATTTATTGATTGGGGTTCATTTTACAGGTGAGGAAGTTCCGCTGTCAGCATTTTCCATGACAAATGTGGGGGAGTGGGACAAGTTTAGGCATATAGACATGGACAAAGAGGTTTTTCACTTTTCTTGATCACCAAAGCATGTTTATCTGCCGCAAAATTCTTTCAATATAGAATAAGAGCAGTAGAATAAATTTTTAAGAATTACACTGCTAGAATCTAATATGACTGGAAATATATGTGCTGCAATAGAAACTCATTGCAATTTTGGATTCTAATCCATGCAAAGTTCTAAGTTGGCTTGGGTTATATGGGTTAACTTAATTCAGAAGGTGCCAGCATTGAAAGTGATACATACATATTGGTGAGCTTAGATTATAAGATAGTCTTTGTGCATAAGACATTTTACTCCATGTTTGTTTTTCTGCCACTTTGTTGGTGCATTTATTTGCTCACTGTATGGTTTGTGCTACATTTATAATTATACCCATTTGAAGAATGGAATCTCCTAGCAATCCTTGCTGGCTGCTTTTTTGTTCACCGTGGGAGATATATGTTGTGATCCACTGCATTATTTGTTATGTGTGGAAATTATTCATCTAATAATTTGTTGAGCATGAAAGGTGATTCACTACATTAATAGTTTATGAATCGCCAGCTTGGGTATCTTTTCTAATAGTTGCAAGGGTTATCTATTTATTAACTCCTGAGTCAGGTTTTCTAATGGAACCAGGGTGACATAGGTTGCACTAGTACAGCCTGGAAATGGTTTTTGGAAGTTCACATACTGTGACATTTGCAATGTAAGAAGAATAGCGCTCTACAAACACAGATTTTGTCAGAATTCTCATATACAATGATGTGATTGTTGTGGTCCTTTCATTTCAAACCAAAACATCACAGTTATGATCATAATTTTGAAATCACCACTGCTACATCTTTCTGGATGGAATTTCTGTATAAAATTCTTGTTTGTGTACCATTTTCCATGCAAAACTTTTTCTACTCAATGAAATGGGTAATGATTTCTATAGTTCTCCAAAATGAAGGAAAACTATTTCTTGACATGGCACTTTCCAGGAGTAGGGTTGCTTCAGCTCGTCGTTACAAAGTAACTTAATTTAGCAGCATGCATACACCTCTTTCCTAGTGTGTCTTAATTTTCTCGCTTTCAACACAAACATTGCTTTGAAAAATTTGATGTGCTTACCAGAGCATAAAAAGCATATGCACATCAGAAATTGTATGAACATTTTTGTTTGAAAGCTTCAAGGCGAGGATTTTGATGAGAGTGGTTTTGTGCTGTGGTATTTGTACTCCATATCTTTTATCTTCTTTGAATTCTTGAAGGCAATGGGGGAATTACTGCTTTGCATGCTATGGCTTATTGACATAAGGTTTTTTTTTGCCCCGCTGCTTTCAAAAGGTGGAATGCAAGCAGAATTCCTTTTGATTTTGACTTCATATATGCACTTCTCTTTCTTTCTATTCTGAAATTTATGTATGTCATAACATTCGTATTGCCAGGAGCAACATGTTCTAACTCTGCTAGTCTGTGTTTTCTTTGTGGTAGGCAACCATCATTGATGCCCTTGAAAGCTCTTCGTCAAAAAGGAAAGGTCGTGTGGATGCTGATAAGATGGCTGTACTGAATGCATGGCACCGAGTAGATTGTCGAACTAGAGAGGCACTTCGTCGCAGCTTTCTTTCAGATCTTGTTAATGGATATGAGGTGAATATGATATCTAATGAACGAATTGCATGTCTTCCCTTTTTTTTTCAGCATCCCATGTCTCCCTGGTTTTTTGTGCAAACATGCTTGCCTTTGTGCTTTTAATGGATCAGGTTGACCCACTGTCAGTCTTACCTGCACCTAAATTCACTGTAGCTCTGGATTTCCAAGTCCCAAGTTCAGCCTCACCTTAACTAGTCATGGCTAGGCAAAGCACACATCTTGAACAAAGGGTCCAACTTCAGTCCATCTAATCTCATATTTTACTTCCACTTCTTTTTCTCTTTTCCCTTTTGGTCTTTTTATTTGTTACCGAATGAACAAAGATCTGGCCAGATGATCTTGACCATGATGTGATTAGAAGAGCAAGCTTTTTTGTATATATTGTGTATACTTTTGAGAATGTTCGGATTTCTGCCTCGAATGCTATATTGTTGGCTTAAGTGTTAAAAAGTTAAAAGGTCATCTACTTGGTTAGTCATTCTTTTTGGAACATGATTTGGTTTGGGTCTGGCTGGCTTGCAATGGAGTTTCCTAGAAACTCTCAGTTATTATATCCTTTCATCTATTCATTGGTTTCAGTTTTTTCTTTTTAACAACCAAGGTACTAGTTTAGCTGAATCCATATTGGTTTCAAAATAAAATGCACCAAATCAATTTGCAATTACAGGGTCTCATGTGGGCCAGTGTTGATCTTAATAAGTTCTAATTTTGTCCATATTCTTACTTACCAAAAAAGGAAAAATTGTCCATATTCTTGCAGCTTTTATCTCCAATCCCATAGTAGGTTTTCTTGTCGTCTTCCTTATCACAGCCTTTAATATGTGATTCTCTTTGGTTATTATCCGATCAAATTGTACATCACCATGAATTTGTACTCTATTTTTCCACGTGTATTTATTTCTCATCAATTTCCTTTTCTTAACCCAGTTTCATTCCATTCGTGTCATTTAAAGGAGCTTGAATTGTTTCTGTTATAGGAATGTATACGGGCCTTCGTCAAGGAGAGTGGAGATGGAGACGCTCTTGCACTGCATGTTCAAGATCCTTTTCATAGGTTATTGCTACACGGCGTCTGTGAGGTACATCTTACAATTTGTTTTCACGTATGATAGCTCATAGGCTTGAGGTTATCAATTTCAAAGTCATATTTGATGCTGGGGACTCTGGAGCTATATGTCAGTTTCCAACAAAATTTGCTGATACATACTGTTTCTAACTGGTCTCTAGAAACTTGTAAATCAAGTGAATTTCCTATGATCAAATTTGTCATCCTCTTGTAAAAATTTAGAAGCAGGGGTCCATAGATACGATCCTTTTATCACTAACCAAAATCACCAAGGTTTGTTCTGTGTTATCTAATTAATATTCCTAAAAATTGCCTTTCAACAGTTCTACAATCTGGTCTCAGTAACAGTTACGCAGTCAAAGGGAAGGGAGTCATTGAAGACGACAATGATAAAGAAGAAGAAAGCGGGTTCTGTTGATCAGCTCCCAAACATTACCCTTTGCCAATTCCTGAAAATGGCAAAGGAAGGGGTTTGGTAATTTCAACGGCCAGGATTCCATCGGTAATTCCAATGGCCAGGAATCCAAGTCATGTAACATGATCTGAACCTGTGCATGATTTTAATTTAATGTCTCAATTGTGTAAAGAATAAAGTTAGTTCTTTCTACCTGTAACAATAGCTTATTGATACCGCAGCTTGGTAGAAGTTTGGATGGTTTATTTCTCCCAATGAACTGAAAAGGTATAAGATTGTAATCTGTTTCTCCTTTTTATTTTATTTTATTTATAAAGATAATCTTATTGATGTATAAATATGAAATTTCAAACTTTAATTCATTCGGGACTGTTATCTGATGATGTTCAAAATGGTGTTTTGCTTAATTCATTCGAGGGTAAAATGGTTCTCTCCTACTGTAGAGGTCAGTTTTGCTTTGGTTCAAAACTTGATCTTGAAGTCTAATCACCAGCAGGTAGGATTTATAATTGTCGCTGTCCTTTTCATAATAATAAGGAAAATGCTATTCTTTTAAAAAAAAATTGTAGTGAATTTCACTGAAATGATACAATTATGATATTTTCGTAGTATGTAATGCTATACAAATAGATTTTTTTATATAGATGAAGTGACTTTTTGTAATCCTTTTATTTCAAATCATATAATCAATTAGTTTTTCATAATTTCAAAAAATATTTCTATCACATCATTTTGTAAAGTTTTTTCATACAAAAATTATGTAAAAATAATTTTTTTTTAATTTTTATAATGAAGAGTTATTGTGATTGGTGTTTTTTTTATTATGAAAAACTAAAAAAATTTAAATGTATGTTTGAACAAAATTCTTTGGGGTGTTTTTTACAAAAATAAGATTGTTTCAAATAGAAGAGAGATAGAAGAAGAGAGAGAATAGATGAGAGAGAAGAAAGTAAAGAGTATAGGTCAAATATTTAAGTTCAAATTGTATTTTATATTTTGTTCTATAATAAAAATAAAGTCTTAGACGATTAAGAAGATTTATTTTGATATTCTGCAGAATTAACTGATTAAAGAAAAACTTAATGTTAAGTATTCGTGCGTAAATCAATAAACTAACTTTTTGTTCTCATTTCTACACGCTTCTTTGCATTATTATACCAAAAACTCAAATGTGATAATTCAGGTAAAAGAATTGTCGATCATCCTTGTACACTAGCCCATGTGTTGGGGATTATGAAATTTTTTTTGACTTGACTATAGCACATATGCATAATACCAAAAATTTTAATTTGATTAGTAGAGCCTTATCTACGTAATTGGAATTGTACCTTTGAAATTTTTTTGATTTGATCCCAAATAACAATAGTTATGAATTTTGAAATCCTTCTGCTTTGATATTGAACAACAAGCAACAACAATAAGTACGAATCAACTGCTCGAACTCAACTTTCAGACTTTTGCTATATTTCTCATACACGCCTTACTCCAAAGAAAGTGAGCTCACAACTTTTGGGATTTTCCTTTTTCACAAAAACGTGTGTCTCTTAATTGTAAACAAGTGTAACCCTATCTGCTATTAGAGTACTTATATATAGAGGCTACAATATAGACTATATGATTAGTATGATTAGGGTTTCCTACGCAAATAAAGATTTCTAATTTAACTAAAATTAATTCCTATTTACGTAAATTATAATTTATATCACTGATGAATTATAATTGCACTCTCAATCATACTAGGAATTATATTTCGAACTCTATATTATTAAATAATTATTTATCTCCCCACGTTAAAATTACAGATACATGTCTATTAAATTAAATTACTAACAATTAAATTTAATACACTTATTTAATTCCTTAAGACCTTCCATTTAACTTATTTGATATGTTGGATTCATAATCCACTTACAAGGTTTGACATAATTAAAACTTATAAGCTTGTTCAATAGGGTATCATTAATCTCTATACCGGAATGTAAATTTTATCAATAATTAATATTCACCATACACGTAATGTTATTGTCCAACTCATTAAGTTTATTGATTCACAAAGAATCTCACTATTTTGTGAATCAAAACAATAAATATTAAATACATGTGTCTATTTATTATATTAATATTAAAAGCATAAGCACTTATAATAATTATGATGTATTAATTATTTTATATAATCAGTATAAAAATAATTATCTCAATATGGTCCTGTTCAATACACATAAAGTGTACTAATATAAAAAGTTAGAATTATACCGTTCTCCATAGTCAAGACAGACTTATTAAAATCTTATACTACAACCCTATTGATGATGTATTCAGTTTCATTTAAGACTGTGTATGATAAGTTTATATTCCATAAAAATCGATAATCTGATTTTTCGGGAGTAAGCCATACTCTACACATCTAATCATATATTATATGGAATAAGAGATACACATGCATAATTATTAAATAAATAATACATGACAAATATTATTCACACAAATTCTCATTAAAAAAAAATAACTAATTTATTAATAAATACTAAAATTATTACACAAAATATATCTTTTAGTATAAATTTCTAATACCGTGAACCTTTCTCTCTCTCTTTGATCGAATCTCTTTGTTCCTAATTTTCAAAAGAGTTGTCCTAGATACATGGTAGGAAGAATGTCTAAACTTTCAGAGTAGGTGCAATTCATGTTAGTGGTAACCCAATTACAGTTGGCCTATTTTAAACAAGGAGGGGAATTAGGTTACAAGTCTGTCTCGTTGCAGTGTAATATATATATATACCCTTCACTTACGGTTAACGTAATCCAATTACAAATTTTTTTTCCCTAAATTTATTTTATATATTTGGACTGTAGAATTATATGTAACTCAAGATGAGTATATGTATAATGAAATTTGTTTTGACAAGTTTGCATAGGTGATATTAAATTTAATAATGTATAGCAAAGGACTATTACCCACAATCGCGACTATGAGTCAATCACCAGCCGATGGGTGACACATCAGTTGAGTCTCACCATCAACTGGTGTGCTTCAACTGATGTGTTATCCATTTATTGGAGAGTGACCCACAACCGAGACTGTAAGTAGTATTCTGCATATATAGTATAAGAGTATGGGGCACTTACGGCAGGATCCGTCTTGACAGGAATTCTTCTAAAATTGTGAACCTACGGGTTTTTAGTGTATGATGAATGAAATTTATTTCCATGCTATCAGTTTCCAATTGCACATCTAACTATCTTATATATTGGTTCAAGTAGCCTCCTAATTATTGAGGTCAAGCCATTCTAATAGCTGCAGGGAAGACATTCTTTTCTCTAATAAGGATTCTCATTGCTTCCTCCCAAACCAATCCCAATTTGTGTTCACAAGCTCGTGAAGGCTTGAGGGTGTACTACGGGTATATTGGTTAGATAGGCCTTCTAACACCTGTTTTTATTGTTGTTTGGTCTATATTTGGATGCGGAAGGGTCATTCTAAACTCCAATTCCCCTGAATCCAAAATCCAGATTGATCGAATGGGCTTAAACCTTCACGCTTGGATCAAGCAACCACATGGAAGCAAGGAGGGGGGAGGAAGGAATTATATTACGCTATGCCTAATAGCGAGAAAAGTGAAGATTATGCTCAACTGGTGTAATCATTTTCTTTCTCCCTTCGATTGGTCTATTATTTTAGTTTCAAGAAACTTAGGGTATGTTTGGTACAAGAGAATGGAAAGTAATGAAATGAGAATGAGAATGGAATGGAATGGAATAGTCATTCTCATTCCCTTGTTTGGTAAGACCAATTAATAATGCTAGAATAGAATAGAATAAAATTTGTATATGATATGAAATTTAATATTATATCTTTATGAAATATTAGGAATATATTATTTAATTATTATATATTATTAAGCATTTGTAATTGTGGTGGTTGGTGGTAGCGGCGGTAGTTTAATTATTTAATATTTTTATGAATTTTCAACTTTTTAAATTTTAAATTTTAAAATTTTTTTTAAATTAAAAAAAATAATAATCAAACATGTTTTATATTTTTTAAAAGAAATTTGACAATAAAAATTTTATTAAGTTTTGTTTTATGCTGTTTTATGTAAAAATAGAATGACCATTCCCACTCTTGAAATAAGAAATGATCATTCCAACAAAATATGAGAATGATCATTTCACCTTTCAATGGTAGTACTAAATAAGAGAATAAAAATAAAAATAAAAATGATCATTTCATTTCATTCCATTCTTTTATACCAAACATAGCATTAGTGTAATCCTTTATTTTTGTTACACACTAGCGGAATCTTTACATTTCTATCTTGCTAGTGTAAGTAAATTTATTCCGTTGTTCAATTTATTACTTGATTGAAGTTTGGACGTCCTTGTCTTCAAGGCTACAAGAACCCATAAAGCAAGACCCTCGTTTACTTCCTTGCAGTTGCCTGATCCAACACAAAGACTTCGACCCATTTGTTCAACAACCGGATTCAATGGTATTGGTTTTGGAAGGACCCTTGAGCTTGGCTATAAGATCCGGCACGCCTTTCTTCAAAAATAGACACACAAGTGCTCATCATCGATTTATCTCTATCTACTTGAACATATGCTTGTGAGGGTGATTAAAAGGCTGGACCAGGATCCTTCCCCTTTTCCCCTCTGTTCATGATTGAATTTCATGTCATTGTCTTCAGGATCCAGTTTGTGGGAGTGCACGTACATTTTGCCTTCCCACCATATTGGAGCAAAAAACTTGGAAAACCAGATCTGAAAGCATATGTGGTACTCTCTCTCTCTCTCTCTCTCTCTCTCTCTATATATATATATATATATATTGTTGAATTATACTTACAGATCACTGTGGACCAGGCATCTCCCAGAGGTGGAGTCCTGTGGCTGCATGTGGAGGAAGGAAGCCAGAAAGTTGTTATCCGTGGCAGAGCAGTTACAGTTATGGAAGGCTCAGTTTTAGTCTAACTTGGAGTTGATCTTATCTAACATATTTAAAGTGCAGCTGAGCTGGGGTTCGTTCAAGTTTGTAGCTGGTATGTAATGATAGGTTGCAAATAATCTGTGTCAATGTATATTGCAACTTGGAAACTAGTTCCTTAATAATGATTCTGCCTAAAACAAAGAAAGTTGCTGTTTAGTGGCTTTTATTACCATTTTTCAGGGGCTAACAGAAACTTCACTATAGGTTGATTGTACAACTAAACATTGTACAAACTTACCTATTATTATATATATATATATATATATATAGTACATAAAACATTGTTTTGAGTTCCACCTCATGCAGTCAATTCCCAGATGTGAAATTGAAGTTAGCACACGTAGTTTGAATGAAGAACAAGGAAGAGCTAAATCCTAGCCTTGACCCAACAAGATCAAACAACATTAAATTGTCCTCCATCTGAAAAGTTCCGATCAAGACCGCTTGTTCGGCCCTCTCCCCACCATCAACGAACGCCAAGCACGCCACCTCATCGCTCACTTGCTTCATGGAGTTTGCCCCAAATATTGTCCAGTTCTTCCCATTGCTCAGCTCTAAGTCTATCTGAGGAACAGGCAACCCAACCCTCGTCGAGCCAAGTTTGCTAGTGTTCAAGCACAGATCGAATGGCTTCGCCTTCCTCGCCCGAGGAATCCCCCTAGTATCCCACGCAAAGTGTTTGATAAAAGACCTGTAGATATGGCTTCTCAGCATAGTGTAAGGGACTATCGAGCTCAATTTCACCCCACCACGGCCTAATGCATCAAACTCGAGCATTCTTTGCAGGAACTCGCAGGTCTTTCCGTTAACTGAAATTTGCTTGAGGCCAATATAGTAGTCTCTGTTTGTTGGATGCTTTAGCAATGGTGTGTAGGAAAGAATTTTGGTAACATCAACCCCTGGTGGAGGCAACAAATAAAAAGGTCCTTCTCCGAAGAAAACTACCCCGGGAGCTGAACCAGTGCT
Organism: Euryodendron excelsum; assembly: GCA_033060915.1. NCBI lineage: Eukaryota > Viridiplantae > Streptophyta > Magnoliopsida > Ericales > Pentaphylacaceae > Euryodendron > Euryodendron excelsum. Next base: position 2,683,809 of record CM065382.1, read on the forward strand.
TGGAAGGCAAATGGCAAACTGGTTTTTCAGCCGAGAAGAAAACTGCGTGGGAAGAGAGAGTGGTGCTTGGGAGAGACTAGCCATGCCGGAGGATCCATTTGAGAGAGAGCGGAAAAGCGATTTTGGAGCGCATGAGAAGAGCAAGTTAGGGAAGGCCATGGCCGTCCTAAGCATCGGGACGTGGCCGTCGGTCTGAGAGACGGTGACATTGTTGTGGGTCAACTGAGATGATGCGCAGTGGTGGTTGATCGGGTTCGAAGGTGTAACGGCACATCTGCATCGGTTGTGACCGGTGGTGTTCTTGACCGGAGGAGGACAGGAGGGAGAGAGGTAAGACTGAGCAAGGGAGCATTCCGGTGAGAGGCAAGTGATAATGGGGTGTCCCTTTTGGCAGTGGTGCCATGAAAAGGGCAATCCAAGGTCTATGACATAGTTTTCTTTGTAGCTGAGAGAGATGCTGTAGAGGGAGGTGGAGATGTCTTTGGTTATGGGTGCAACTAGGGCCTTGTAAGGTTCGGCTAGAACACTTGAGAAAATCAGAGCTAATCCATATAGAATCAAGTGAAGAAGATGGGTCATTGTTCTTTCTGGAGGATGACAATGGTGATTGAGCTCAAACAGTATTTACTTATAGGACTTCAGCTGTGAGAAGACTCGAGGGAAGAAATGCAAGGTGCTTGTGCTGCGGCTGCAAGCAAGGTCTGAATACTTTTCCCGGTCCAATTGACCTAGTGAAGTGAAATCAACTTGAATATTTGAAGTCATTTGGGAAGCTTGGAGCTGTCACGTGGTAATTGAAAGGTCTTCTTCCAGGATAGAGAGGCCCGGGGGACAACTGCATTCAATTTTAAACAGCATGCATACTCATCCAAAACACTTAAAAAATGAGAAATTTCTTGGGCTGTGTTGCTGGTTGAACTCTCAAGTGAACTGGTTTTGACTTTGCAACTCAATAATTAATGGACAGCTAAATAACATTAGTATAAGGGTAAGTGATCTATCTAGGTCACTTATCAATATTTGACTATTATGGTTTCACATTTGATCAGGCTAATGGACATGTTTCTTGGCATAGAGATGCAGATTAATTAAAATCTCGCGAGTCATGAACTCAATTATGTATGCATGTTACGTGTCCTTTTTTTTTTGTTGTGAGAAGCTTACATACTTCTTGAAAATCTATTTAGCTATAGAACGAATTAAACTAATTGAGTTCAACTCTAATTTAGCTAACTAAAAACTCATTCAAGATCTATTCGTTATGTGAATCAAGTTTCAACACATTTTAAAACTTATTAATCTTCGAAGAACTTGGCTGAATGAATTACATGCAATCTAAGATTGTATAGAACACTAAACTATTTGAGCTTGACTCCTTTAAAGCTCATTAGAGATCAACTCGGAGGTTAAACAACACAAACTTGAACACAATTTTAAATCTTGTTAAATTTACAAGTCAAAATTGAATAAACTACTACTTGCTTGACTAGACTTGTATACAAGCCTTACACTACCAATAGCAAATTCAAGATTTTTGTTGAGGAATGACTAAGATAAAGTTTTTTGTTAAAAGGTGGGCAAAGGTAAATTTTTAAAATTTTAGAGGTTCAATACACCATATTTTGTCCTAAATATTAAAAAATTTATAGGGGTAAGAGAATTGGGGGTTGGGGGATCAAAATCCCCATCTACACGATTGAATTCAATGTATGGATTGGCGTTTGAAACGGATATTAATCATCGTGGGCTCTGCTATTCTGGCCATTTTTTAAAGTTTTCACTAACTGGACTTGGAAAAGCCCATCTGTCGAACGACGCCGTGTCTTGATATGAAATAAACCATCGAACAACCTGTGCCCTAAACCTCGTCTTCCCTCCGGAGGCTCTGTGGCTTTTGCTTGTGGAAACCCCTCGCGTCGATCTTCGTCCTGCTGCCAACAATGAAGCTCGTCAGGTCCACCTTTTTATCCCTTTTATTACTATTTATTATTTTATTGGTAATGGCAATTTTAATCTGTTTCTTTAATATAATCACGGTCTGTTTTTCTCAGCCTTTTTCTGTTTTTCTTTCGGTTGTATGCAGGTTTTTGATGAAGTTGAACAACGAGACCGTGTCGATTGAGCTCAAGAACGGAACCGTTGTTCACGGCACCATCACAGGTCTCTCTCTCTCTCTCTCTCTCTCTCTCTCTCTCTCTCTCTCTCTCTCTCTCTCTCTCTCTGTGGGTTTGTGCGTTTGGCTGCTGTTAAACGAAAAACAAAGAAAAGAAAAGAATTTTTTTTAAACTGTCATGTTTTCTTTCCTTTTTCATTTATTGAGAATTCAAATTGAAACTGCCATATTCATTTAATGTAGAAAATGAAAATATCCTTAACCTTGAAAAAAATGTTGATGTGAACTACGATCGGGACTGTGGGAAAGTATTAATGACACTAAGAGGGTAATGTTAGTTATACCAGGTTCTACGAAGATCTTAAGAGAAAATGATCTATTTTCAAAAGAAAGTTCTTCTGAATTTTACATTTGTAATTTTTCAAATGGTGAGAAGCAAGAAAGGAAATGACTTGTATATTCAAATGAGTTGAATAAGATATTTTATTTTTGTTGCAAGTTATTCAAGTCTAAGCAAATAACAACTAGCTTGGTCGAAGAGGGAACTAGTGATTGGCATAACCTTCCTAGAAAGCTTAGAGAGCATGAGATGAATGTAGAATACATCGCCAATGTCGTGGGGTGGGTAAATTTGCACAACGGACTTCAGCAAAAAGCAACAATTGACAAAAAATTAGAAAAACAAATCGACAAAGAGAGAGTTTGTTGGAAGATGATACTAGTTCGAATCATGAAGGTTGTTAAGACTCTTTCTCGAAATAATTTGCCATGTCATGGAACAAATGAGAAGATTTATGGGAAGAATAATGGACTTTTTGACAGCTTATTAAATTTGTTGTTGAATTTGATTATATTATGCAAGAGCACCTTCGGCGTGTGGTAGATAAAGAAATTCAACATCATTATGTTACTCACAAAATCCAAAATGAATTGATAGCTTGTTGGCGAAAGAGATTAAAAAAAAAATCTTGAAGAAGATTTTAAGAGTTAAGTACTTCTCGGTTATCCTTGATTGTACTCCGGATCTTAGTTATGAAGAATAAATGTCTATTGTTATAAGATGTGTGGATGTTGAGGATGAAAATAAAGTCAAGGTGAAGGAGTTCTTTTTTGGGTTTATAAAGATTGATGACACGTAGGAGCTCGGGCTTTTCAAGCGACTTGAAGATACTTTGGTTGATTTAAAACTCAACATTGATGATATAAGAGGACAATGTTATGACAATGGTTCAAATATAAAATGTAAACATCAAGGTGTACAAAAAATGCTACTTGATGTAAATCCTAGAGCATTTTACATTCTATGTGGTTGTCATAGTTTAAACCTTGCATTATATGACATGGCAAAATCTTGTGTGAAAGCAAGAAATTTTTTCGCATATGTGAAAAAGGTTTATACTTTGTTTTCGGGTTTAACGCATCGGTGAGATGTTCTTAGAACGTATGTGAAGGGTTTGACACCAAATACATTGTCAGTAACTCGTTGGGAAAGTCATGTTGAGAGTGTTAGAGCAATAAGAAGCCAAGCACCGGAATTAAGAGATGCGTTGATTGAAATTGAAAATATTTCTAAAGAGCATGTTGTGATAGCAGAAGCTACAGTCTCCGATTGACATTGCCAAAGTTTAGTCTATATGAGCTGACATTTTTCATTTAACCTGGCAACCCAACATATTGAGTAGGTGTTTATCTTAGTTTCCTTCTACTATTTGATTCTTGAAACAAAATTTTTTTACCTCAACAGTTGGTCAAGAGAACCGGTCGTAGTACTGTCTGAATGACACTCTAAATCCCCTCCTGAAATCGAGCATGATTATCTTTGAGAAATGTTACTATTACATCAATTAACGATAATATTTAAAGTGTTATAATTTCCATTTTGGTTAAATCTGCGCATTTGTGCTTATAAGATATACCTCTTAGTCTAGAATCACATATATCATTGCTTGTTCAGTAGCTGTGAGTAGGGTTGCAACAAATCAAGCTACTCAAGCTCAACTCGTGCTTGGCTGCTAAATGCTTGTTTGAGACCGGTCGTGAAATATACAAGCCAAGATTTAACACATTCTGAAACTCGTTGATTTTTTGAGCTTGGTTTGAACTTGGCCGATAAGCTACTAAGTACTTTTAAGACTATATAAAAACCCAAGCTGTTCAAGTTCAACTCGATTAACGCTTATTTGAGATTGGTCTGAAAAGTGAACAAGCCAAACTTGAACACATTTTTAAGCTCATTAATTTTTCAACCTAAGCTCAACACAGCTCGTTTACAACTGTAGCTATGAGGGCTTTTCTTCCATTTTAATTTGTCACTATTGCCCTTTGGAAAGTTTTTGTTGGAAACTTCCAACTTTTAGAACTTTAGCTATCAGGCATCGAAATAATATAATATTTAGTACTATTCTACCATTAACACTTGGATGCCGCCAGTGTGGTTTTGTGAAATGATTCTTTGGCTCACTTACCAAACACATGAAAAGTTTGTAACTTATACAAGATGAGCTTCCATTGTAGTTGAAGGTATTTTTTTTAATAAGATTGCAAGATTTTCTTTTTCTTTTTTTTTCTTTTTTTTTTGCGTTCAAAAAGTTTTCTATTCAAACTAACTTAACAGCTTTCATGTTATTAATGCATGTGACATATATTTTGAGAGAGTTAGTTGATGGGTATTTTATTCCAATTAAAATTCTGGACTGTTCACTAGAACAATCATGTTCTTGTACGTTACCTGTTAAGCTGTGTGAACCCCACTTTTTGATTGCTTGTTTTGTTGGCTTGATGTAGGTGTGGATATTAGTATGAACACACATTTGAAGACAGTAAAACTTACGCTGAAGGGGAAGAATCCAGTGACTCTGGATCACCTTAGTGTCAGGGGTACCAATATTCGCTACTATATCCTTCCTGACAGCTTGAACCTTGAGACTCTGTTGGTGGAAGAGACGCCTAGGGTCAAGCCTAAGAAGCCAACTGCAGGTACTGCAATTTGCGCTACAGCTGCCATTGTTTGCATTTTGCTGTCAATCACTTTGTGTTTTATGTTCCACTGCTGTAATCTCATTTGCGTGCATTTTATCTTTGAAATTCAGGGAAGCCTGTGGGACGTGGCAGAGGCCGTGGTCGTGGGCGTGGGCGTGGCCGAGGCCGTTAGTTATGCTGTTGTCATTTCAATTTTTGGAGCATAGGGTTTTGTTAAAACCTGTGTTGTCAGAGTGAGTAATTTCTAATGATGTTTATGAGCTGTTTCCTAGACTTCCTCGTGGATCTTTTGTGACCAAATGACATCTATATATTTCCTGCTGGTTAGAAGTTTAAGCACTATTCTCCTATAATCTGTAATTAATAGGTGCACCATTCATATGATTTTGGAACTTGAGGAAGGGAATGGTAAAGGGAGGGAAACTAGAGGGAAAGGGGAGGGTAAATAATTTGAATTTTTTTCCCTTAAGCTAAAAGCCTAACAGAGGAAGAAGGAAAATATTTTCTCTTCCTTTCCTGAAGTTCCTAACAGGCTCTAAATTGAGAGGAGATTATTGACCTTGCTTAGTACAGGACGCCAGAAGACGTTATTCCATGAAATGTTTAGATCTTGGGTTCGTATTTTGAGGATTAAGAAACAATAGTTAGTGGGTTAGGGAGTTAGCGTGTTAGCGGGTGAGTTGAATACGCCACCAACGGGTCACAGGTGTTAGTGGGGTGAGTTGAACACGCCACCAACGGGTCACAGGTGGTGTAGGGTAACCAATAGAAACTTGGGTTTGTCAGGGAGAAGAAAATGGAGAATAAGAAGAAAATAGAGAGGTTTTTCTCACAAGATCACTTTTTGTTTGTTTGGCTACACAGACAAAGAAAAAAGAAAAAGATGAGTACAGGTAGCTTCGTTTTCAGTTCTCTGCTGAGATTCGAACATTCTTTTTTTGCTTTCATTTCTCTCCTCAGATCTTAGATTCTAACAAATTAATCTACTCCGGATAAAAACTAACGGTTCTGGAAGAAGTTGGAAGTACTTTGAGTCAGAGCAGCGTCTTTTTCTGTTGCACACTCGCTCCTTGTAACAAAACCAAAACCATTGTCGAGAAAGAAACAACAGAAGTTGGTTTTTGTAGCCCAAGCTTTTCTGCTGACTTGCCAACGCCGCTGATTATACATACTTACACAAAGTCAAACAACTGACTCGAACACGTCACTTCCATAATTTATAACTACATTCTTCATCAGCAATCAAGTATACGTTAATCGGCCATGGCTCGTAATGGCTCCGTATAATGGGTCCCACTGGGGGCCCTACATAAATGAAGAGTTACAGCGAATGCTAGCTCACTGAAATCGACGGTTGTGGTATTCGGAGCCCTTGCATTAGGATGGTTAGCCTTAGAACTCGCTTTCAAGCGGTGGCTCGACAAGGCTCGAGCCGCCATGACTAACTCCGATCCGACTCACGACCCCGACGACGCCGATGGCAAAAACACAAATCAGAACTCGCCGGCCGACGTTGATGGCTCCGCTGACCTCCTCTGTTTCGTAAGACATGCCCGTGGTTTCATGGGTTATGAGTCTTGATCAAGCGTATTGAAATCTGGAATGCTTTTGATTTCTATTTATCAGCCTGATTTAATTCTATTCTTTGCAATAAGTTAATTTTTTTTTTTTTAGTACATTGGACTGAGGAAGAGAAACACTAAAAAGAAATAAGATATTAGACCGCTTTTAAAAAGAGTACCCATCGTGCCGGTCAATATCATGTGTTATTCAGTAGGTTGGAATATCGCGCTAACATAATGATGTGGCGTATTTAATTAATTAAAAATAAATATATTATATAATTTTTGTCAATTCAATTATATAAGAATAAATATAAATATTTTTAAAAAGTTGTTATTTTTATTATTTTAAAAATTAAGTCAATCAACTTAAAAATTAGGTCAATCTATTTAAAATAGGAACGTGTATTTATTTTTAATTAGTTGGCCATACTATATCATCATACTGATGTGGTTTTCTAGACGTGCTGAATAATTTCTCGTTTATTACAGTCAACCTCAATTTATTTAAGGCCTCTTTCTAGAATGATAGTCCTCGGTTGATAACAGTTTTTCAATTCAATATAAGAGCATTTCTAAGGCTACTATCTAAAATAACTAGTTAAAATCATATATATATATATATATATATAAATGGTGTTTGTTCTTATATTTTGACTCTCTTTTACGTAATATTTTAAATGTTTTGATACTTTTAAAATACCACGTCACATGGGCATTTGATTAGATAATTATTAAATTTATTTTTTTATTTAACTTACTGTATTAGTTTTGTAAATATATATATATATATATATATAAGATTAGTTTGATAAGATAGATAAAATACATATATATAATATCAGATTATTAGGAATTTTTCTGAACTTAATATCTAAAAAATATTGATTATGATTATTTAAGATATCACATATATATTAACATTTTAGAAATAATTAAGATCCCACCATTGAACCGGTTGATCTCTCTAAGGAGTTTTCAAACTTCCCTAGCTTCCCCGCCACCTCTTACCAAATAATTCAAATATTTTCTATGAATTTTTGCATCTGGGGACAATTAGCATTATTAGAATCAAGCTCTCCTAATAACTCTCACAATGATTATTAAGAATTTTACCATGCATAATGATCCAACTGAATATCTGGAGTACGTTTCCTGGGTAATGTACGAGTTATAATTATTGGCAGTGGGTTGTGTAAGAGTTGATTCCATAACACAACTAATTATATTATAGGGTGGGGCCAAGGCAGGAACCCCATGGGACAACCATGCATGGTGCTTCTCAACCGTGTCTCGAGTGCCGGTTGAACGAGTGGCTCATGAATGCTACTGGGTCCGACGTGCCAATGACCGGAACGCGTTTGGTTGTTTTCCTTCTGAATCCTTGTGTAACAAATAGAAGATCCATTAAATTTTTTTAAAATACAAGTACCTAACAGGGTTATTAATCAATAATCTCTTACCCTCATTGTATGTTCTAAAAGACTAAAGGTCAAATGGGTTTGGCTTTTTTGAAACTTTATTAATTTGGTTTTTTTTTTTTTACTTATAAGCAAAAAAAGTTAAGATTTTGAAACTTTTTTTTTTTTTTTTGGCTTTTTTACATATCTTATCCTGCTAAAAGCAAAAAAACTGAAAAAACTTAATTTTTTTTACTTATAAACTAAAAAAGCAAAATAAAAAAAGCTATAAAAAAAGTCAAATCAAACGGGCACTAAAAAATTCTAAACAGGTATCTTATTCCTGGATTGTTTAATTATTGGATTTGGCCAACCTTCCATGCTCTTGTCCTTTTCATCCCCATTAGGCCACCTAGAGCTGTTCTCCCTTCTTGTTTTCAATTAATTCTTATAACCAAATATATTCAGTTTAGGTTGGTTTGTAATGTTCCACTTCTAGATTACACTGCAGTACAGTTAGCATATTAACATCAGAGGATAGTGAATATCAAACAGGTGGCTGGCTGAGTTGGTCACATATCCAAATCATAGGTGAGTAGAGTTTCTTTTTACTTTTTTTTTATGGTTGATTATTAAAAAGTTATGAATTTTCCATATTACACAATTCTGCAATACTTAGTTCAAATCAATGTGTTTTGTACAGAGAATTTGCTAAACAATGGAGTTTTAAGTGGCTTGACTCCTTCCAATTGTCAAGTTTAATACCTTTTTTTTTTATATATAATTTGATGATATTTACATTTACCAAAAAAGTTTTGAATAGATGTAGATAAATTAGTAGATTACTATACAGTTGTCCTCAGGTTTCAAACAAGTCTGTCCAATTGAGTAGTTGGTTATTTAAGGTTGGCTTGAAAAATTAATGGCGTAAAAGGATGTATTGAGGCTTAGTTTGATTTTCTTTAAAGCCAACCTTGAGTAAGTTTAAATCAAGTCAAGCCCACGCAACTTATTTTCGTATATAATTTTAAAGCTTTTAATATGTTTATTGATTTATCACACTAAATTCACATAATTAATGAACTTAAAACAGCTAGTTCAAATTTAGTTTGTTTATGTCACGAGTAAACTTTAAACGAGTTTTTAGCAAGCCTAATATAAGTAGTAACTTACACTTCATTTGGATTGAGGGATTGAGAGGGGAAATGAAAGATTTAGAAGAAAGAAGTTATTTATATCGTGAATGAGTAACTTTTAAAGAGAGAATGGGAAGTGAATGGAAGGGTGAGAGAGTTCACTTTTTAAACATTTTTCTTCTCCTCATTTTTTTTTCAAAATTGAGAGAAAACGGAGGGAAAGTGAAGTACTTATTATTATTTTATTTTAAATACCAATTATACCCATCAATTTATGATTAAAAAATATTAAGGTTTCATACACAAGATACTTATAATAGTAAAATTGTATTATATCCTTTCCTTCCCTTTATTAATTTTTATGAAACCAAACAAAAAGAAAGAAATATCTCTCTCTTTTTTCTCTTGGCTATCAAAACAAGATATGAGTACTTCTTCTCTATTCTCTTCTCCTCTCTTTCTTTTACCTTCCCTCCTAACAAATACTTTCCTTTACCGCCCCTCCCTTTCATTCAAACAAAGCGTTAGATTTGTTTTACAGTGTGATTTCAAGGTCAATCAAATGATTCAAATGTAGAGCAACAAAAGTCACAGACTAAAACAAAAATCAAAAAGTAAAAAGAAAGAAAAGAACAGAAAAACAAGAGAAAATAATATAAAATTTTTATATAAAATAATATATTTTAATAAAAATCTTTTACTTTAAAATAAATATTTATTATAATAATTTTTAATTATAAATTATTATTACCACGTCATTGTGTACGCAAATTTGCATGAATTCTTTTGGTAAGAATAACATTTTTTTTAATTTCTAATTTCCATTTCGAATTCTGATTTTCCAAAAGAAGTCAAACAGACGGTGTCCGATATGTGGTGTATATGATCCTACCTTGCAAAACTCGTCCGTGGGTCCTACTTTCCACATGATGAGACCACGATCACGAGAAAGCTTCCAATAAGATCAACGGATCCAGCAGGGCCCTCCAGAAATCTCCCGAAAACAAGGGGAAAGTGACCGGTGAACCGGTTCACGTGAAATCAGAATAGAGCTCCCTGGACTCTCCAATTCATCTTCAGATCAGATCGCTCTCACTGGTGCTCAAAGCTTCAATCTCTCTCTAATAGCCGTTCTCCGAGGTGTGTCAACTTTCTCTCTCTCTCTAATTATTGGTTTTCGTTTCTTGATTCAAATTCTTGATCTTTACTTTGTTTCTTTTCCACTTGGTGAAGTAAACCCCTTTGAGCCTTGTTGTGGTTCTTCAAGAAGCTTTTGATTTGTGAGTTATTTGCTAAATGTAGTAGCGGAAATTTGGGTTTCTATTTTTATGTTATCGTATGTTCTTTGATCGCCGTTGGGTTCATTGTATAATCTATTTTTCATGGGAAGGATTGGAACTCGATCTTCTAAATTATATGTGCCTGTGTTTTTTCATTTTTTAAACCAAATTTTTTCTTTTGGTTTAATTTGTTTCTGTTACTTGATTGGTTTATTCCTCAAGATTTGTTTCTATTAGTGTTATAGCGTCTCAATTGCAGTGTAGGGTTATGATTTTGTGGCACTTCAGTTATGAGTGTTTGGGCTAGCTTGCGCGCTCCTTGACTAATTCTGGGTCCGTGTAGTCCTCCGCCCCATACAAACTAGGTAATTACTAAAGGCCTTGGGGTAAACGCTTACTCTCGGCAAGTGTCAAACTCCTGACCTCTCTGCCATGAGTTTTGTCCAGTTGGTTGAATCAACAGTAATTGACTGATTTCATGTTTACTTTCTTGCACTTCTCCTGGCATCATAGATCTTACATTTGGTTCAACAATTTTTTACAATAGTATGTTCATGAACTATTTTGAGAGGTTAATGGATGCTTACAGGTTGAACCCCAGATCCATCCTATTATGCTTTTGCCATTTGTCACAAAGATGAGGGATTGCTGATGTTTTCTTTCTTCCACTGGTGTCTCTTCTTTATTGTTCTAAATTTTCATATTCCTTTTGAGTAAGCCTCAACCTTTTCTTTTTCTGAACTGTAGTGTCCCGGAACGTGAATTTTGGGGGGATTGCTAGGATTTGACCTGGTTACCAAATTGGTGGTGTATTCACTAATGTGTTAGCAACCGGATTTACTCATTGAAAAAAAAAAAAAATGTGTTAGTACCGATTTTTAGCCCAGCCCATGTTGATGTCTTAGTATTGGATTTAACTTTCAGATGACCCTAACTTGTGAACCCTCCTGTTTTAAATAGCCCTAGGGAACCTCATTACCTTGCATTTTTCCTGATATATTTGTCCTAAGTTTTACAGATCTGATACAAATAGGTGCAGGGAAGGGGTAACTCTTAACACAATTGGCCTTCTTTTTGAATTTTTTTTTTTTTTATCTTTAAATCTGTTATAATACATCATCCCCTCAAGTGCCTCATCTTATTAAATTTTTTTGAACAATGAAAATTTCAACCATTTGTTCTTTTATACCCATCGGCTTTGTCATTGCAGTGCCTTTCTCTCTCTCTTGCCCCCCTCCCCCCTTCCTCTTTCTTTTATAAGATCAGATTTTGAGTAGTAAGGCCGACATTTATTGGTTTTACTGAAGAGAAGGAAGCACCATATTTTGTCTTCTAGTAAATGCTTTATATGAGAAGGAGATAGCAAAATTGGGAATCATAACTTTTTCTCCATCACTCATCTTTGGCCTTCCTTCCCCTTTGGTTCTTGAAGTTGAATTCTACTGGCAATCCGAGTCAAATTGGTATTTGTGGTATGTCAAGAATTGTGTGGGATTGTGTCCTTGTTTCAGTTTTGACTTACCAGCGGAGCACTTGGCCTTTACTCCTTTCACCCTATTTGCAAAGAAGTAGTAGACCTTTCCTTTATTTTTTGCTGGTTTTCTTTCATTTGGTGCTGAGAGTTGGACAGTTCCAAGGCTCAATTTCTTCCAGGAGGGGTGCATGATGTAGCAAGCTTTTAGGACTTCACTAAGCTCCTCTTGTATTCTTTTATACTTTTTTTTTCATTATGTTTGGCATGTCATTGGGAATCTTTTAGTTTTTTGTCTCTTGGTTTTTTTTTTTTTTTGCCCTACAAGGTTCAAATAGAAGGAATGGCCTGTAGGAGGTGGTTTTGTTGGTTTACTATCGGAGTGAGATGCAAAGGTGGTTCAGATTGTTGGCAGGCAGTCTGCTGGTCCTATTTTTGTTTGGTAAATTGGGCCAATAAATTTTTTTCTTTTTTTTGTACTTTTCTTGAGTTGTCGAATAGGTCAACAGCCCCCTTGGCTATTTGACCACACACTTTCACTATTTTGCCACATAAACCATGACATGGGCAAACAAGTTTGGTACAACTTAAAAGCCAGCTTTTTTAATTAGATTTTTTTTAATCCTTTGTAGCTTTTTTCAACAAAAATTCAATGATCCTTTTTTTAGGAGCTTTTAGTTTATGCTTACCTCCCAAATAAAATAAAAAAAAATTTTGAATTTTGGTTGAAAAAAGTTACTAAAGACATGAAAAAAAGTTAGTTAAAAAAGCTGTACCAGATGGGGGACTATTATGGGAACTGTAGCCAGCCATCTTTATGATAACTATTGCTAAGCAGTCAAGATATTCTATGACTTGAACACATTATGATTGTCAAGATACTTCTTGTTGGACAGTTGTGTTTTATACATTTCTTTATGTTTTCCTTGTGATTTGCTTTTTAGATTATCAAAGGACCATGGCAGTGTCGGTTGCACAAGTTGAAAGTATGGCATCATTGAGTAGCGATCTCTTCTATGACATACTGTGGCGTCTTGATGGTGCGACTTTGGCTAGCGCAGCATGTACTTGTGCAGCACTCCGTTCAATCTCGAAAGAAGAAAGACTATGGGAAAATGTGTGTTCTTCTATGTGGCCTTCAACCAACACAGAAGATGTCAAAAGTCTGATAGCATCAATTGGCGGATTTAAAAAGTTCTATGCAGATTGTTTCCCCCTTATTGTAAACAAGGAAGTTCCCGAGTTTAGATGGAATGACTATCTTGAATACCCTGAAGAATGGAGCGAGGCTGAATATTATGGCGACAAGGATGAGTTTGAAAGCATTTCACCATCAGATTTTGTCTCTATCGTGGATATCAGATACAAAGACAAAACAATTTGCTCAAAAGTCCTTTGGGGCATCCCTAATGCAAATGGCTTCAATGGTTGGTTTTACAACTGCCCCTTTCGAGTCGATCTTCTCACCTATTCTGCTAGGGATGATGACCATGATGGTGAGGTTACCCTTTCAGTTTCTGATGGTCTGCCGCCAATAGCATCCATGGAAAGAGAGAGGAAAGATGGGAAGCTCTGGCAGGATCTCCGCAATGGACTCCGGCTCAGTTGGATTGTAGTGAATAGAAAAATAAACCAAGCCGCTAATCTCTCAAGCTGGAGCTCTCTTGGCGGGCAAAGACATTGGCCGACAGACAAGGATTTCTTGATACGCTTCGGGTCCATTCTTCCAGCCAAAGACATTCTTCCTTGTCAAGCCGTAGAATGCATACTTACGATGAAGTTTAGAGTAGTCCATACAGAAGGCGATGCTGTCCAGGCAACTCTCAAACTGACAGAGCTAAGCATGCAATTGGGAGACATGGAAGGCGCTCATGTTAATGGAAGAAACAGTTTGCTTGTCCTCAAAGAAGCACTGAGCTGCCGTAGGAGTAAGAATTATAGTGAAGCCCTTGAATCGTGCCATCTCTACTCGAAAGTGCAGAGCGAGCTAAAGGAAGAGAGGATGAGAAATGAAAGCAGGTTAGACAGACTCTGTATTTTAAGTGGCATTACAGCCTTTATCTCATTCTGTTACTACTTCTTGTGAAACAAATGTTGTCACTTGATTTTCAATGGTGCGTATTTGTATTTGCTTTCTTGTCTAACAAAACTTTCAGTGGCTGTAGTCTTCTTATTGATGTAAAATTAAATTTTGGTTAGCTAATAAAATTAAGTGATCTTTTATGGTTCTTGCCATTTTGTTTAAGCCTCAAATTGAATAAAAAAAAAAAAAATGCTTCAAGCCTGGATTCTCTCTCGATTCTTCACTGATTGATCTTTCATGAATGGTCTTTGTTTCTGGATGAAATTCTAGTTTGTTGAATTTGATGAAATTTTATTTGTGCTTCAACATCTTCGGACTTTCGTTTATAGGCACATATATGCACCGCGCACCCCACACAGTTTTACGGGTTACACTTGGATTTGGAGGTATTGGTAGTACCTATAGGCACATATTTCCATACGAAATTGTTCAATGCATGTTTTATTAGATGTCCTAACCAATAGATTTATGTTTTGAATTTGTGCTTGAAGCCTATCGATCCCTCGTAGGATTGGTTGGCTATTTGTAAAGTAACGTTTCAATGCTACATGAAGCACTGCAAATGCTACACTACAAACGATGTAAATTTTTCGTAACATTGATTGAAGGCACAAGAAACCCTCTATCTCTTCATTCTCAATCTCATTATTATCATAATCCATCTAAAATTAACAAAAGTCAATAACAATGGTATGAGTATATCAACATAACAATGCAAATAAATAGGGGAGTACACAATGAAATGATTGCAATAGTTTAAATGAACGATTAAGCACTTAAGCAACTTCGAGTAATTCACTATGAAAGCATAGTATGTTTTACAAGTTTTTTCAACCTGATTTTTTCAACCTGATTTTGAGTCAATGACTTTATGTTTAGAACAGGAAAAAAGAAAAATTGTACTTGGAAACATAATTTACAAGATTGGCCCATGGAAATTCCCATTATGTAAACACCAAAAAACAAAAATTATGAGGTAAGTTGGAATGGTATGAGTATATCAACATAACAATGCAAATAAATAGGGGAGTACACAATGAAATGATTGCAATAGTTTAAATGAACGATTAAGCACTTAAGCAACTTCGAGTAATTCACCATAGTATGTTTTACAAGTTTTTTCAACCTGATTTTTTCAACCTGATTTTGAGTCAATGACTTTATGTTTAGAACAGGAAAAAAGAAAAATTGTACTTGGAAACATAATTTACAAGATTGGCCCATGGAAATTCCCATTATGTAAACACCAAAAAACAAAAATTATGAGGTAAGTTGGAATTTTCCTACTAGGAATTGACGCATTAGTTCCAACTGTTGACATAAGATAAATCAGCATGTTCTAGTTACGTTGCCTCTAACAGAATGGATTATTTTGTGTGAACCTCATAGCATTAAATTCTTGCATCTCAATATATATGAACTAAAAGTGCCATAAGGACAAAGCGGCAACATTGCAAAGAATACGGAAAGATTCAAAGAGTTTTGAGTTCATCCCTTATATCAATTTTATCAATTGAAGATGTGGAGATACTTGGCTTCATGAATACTTGAGTACAAGAAGGCATGAGTTGTAAAGGATTCACGATTTTTTTGTTTCCTTTTTGCTGGATGACAGCAAAATTCCACATGACATTTGTTGTGATCCTTGAAGATTTTCCGTAACATGAAGATTTTGCTGGTTTTTATACATGAAGATTTTCCATAACTACGGAATAACAAATAATTGTTAGTACGACCTCACCTGATGGTAATACGATGGTAATACGAAGCTTTAAACTTGAAATATTTGAGTTGGTGGGTAGTAATTGCCTTCGCAAGCACCTCCGAAGTGGTACTTTGGTTAGGGTTTCAGTCGCCTCTGTAAAGAGAGGCCAGAGTAATATGAGATAAATAGAGAGAGCGGCGGGTGTGAAATGAGAGAAAGTCTAGGGTTTTGTTTTGAGTAAAGGTAAATAGGTTATATTGTATATTTGTCCAGCTTAGATATAGTCCTAGGATAATGAGTCCCACCCCTCTCCTCGGGACAGAATAGTCCTGCATATATGGGTATATTAATCCGCTCGGAGTCTTTGTCCAGTACCATTTTTTGTAAACAAACGGAGGACAGTTCCGAATTCACAGTCCAATCCCGCTTAGTCTGGCCAAACAAATGGGCCTATAAAGGATGAATCGTATACTGAAATAAGTATTTAATATGATTGGTGTAGACAGTGGCCCTCCAAGGCTTGAGATTAGTCCGACCTTGTAGCAAAAAAATATATACATATATGTATAGCATTTATACTGGGGTGTGATGGGAAAATGAATGGTAGTTTGTAGTTTTATGGTTGTACATTGATCTTTTGATGGTGATAGAGAGAGGCTTTTCTGTAATGGCGATTCAATGAGCCATGGATGATCAAGCACTTGGAAGGAAGTGAAAGAAAAGAAAAATGAGAATAAAGAAAATGGAAGAGAACATTGAAGAAAAAGTGATTTCTTTCATTGTTTGAAATTAAAAGAATAGAAAAAAAAAACATAAAATAAAGTAAGTGTCAGAAAAGAAAGATAAGACTACAGGAAAGAAATTTTCTTTTCTATTTTTTTTCTTTCCTCAAGAACTAAAAAGAGCCTACCTCTGTCAAGGAAGGTTGGAACCCATCTAGTGTGCGAGACCACCCCGGTTATTGTGGTGCTTTCGAAATACCCAATAATTACTCCAATTTCGCTTACAAGTCTCTATTGATCGTATAAATTTTGTAGGGACAGATCATGCCGGGCTAGATTCATTCTATCACATTTGTCTGACGTTTTATTTCAATTCTTATCTTACCATTAAAAGGTATCTAATAGTATGTCACATACAACCGTTAATTTTATGAGATATGATCGGAATGTTGGTGAAAAAAGTAATTTCTCTTTTTATGTATTTATATATATAAATATATATTTCTTGTGAATGTTTAAACCTAAACTTTTAATTAAAATAGAGATTTCTATTATATCCATTAATAAGTAAAAAAAAGTCACAAATTACTAGAACAAAGTGGAATTACTCTAAAATTTTCGTAAACCAATAAGGAATGAGTTCATTGTACGTTTAAGCTTGTGCGCTTGCAAATCAATAACAAAATCACTCTAAAAAAACAAACGAAAGGCTTTTTCTAAAGGAGAATTAATTGATAAGATGTGACACGTGGAAGTGACAGACTGATCAAAGAGGTCAATTTTGTTTGTCCCGTCACCTTGCCATTCCAATATTACGATAATGAAATTCGATTTGACTAGTTTTATTGATTCTTTTATTACTTCGATTTGATTTGCGGGCTCTCAATCGATTCTCCACGACCTTAAACGGTCTAACTAGCTTCCAGGCTCTGTTTGGTAAAATTTAAACTTAAATTTAGTTTTTTATTATTATTATTTTTTACTTATAAGTAAAATGTTTATTTATTTTTATATATATTTTTTGTTTTTATAAGCTAAAATAAGTATAAAAAAAAAACAAGAAGAAAAAATAAAAAGTAAAAAAAATCTAACTTTTTTATTTATAAGTAAAAAAAAAGAAGGCCGAAATAGCTTTAAAAAAACTGTATCGAAGAAACCTTCAGTCTTTGTTGTACATTATTAGCGTTAGTCATTTTCTTTTTTGAGAAAATGTCAAACAAAACAATAAATTTATACAAACATCTCATTCATAATAATATGTCGTGACATGTTTAAAATTATGAGCCAAGTTATTAGTCTTTTCATTTGAAATGCGAGGACCACAATGAGTTATTTCATTTTATATATAAATTCTGTTCATATAACCTTTATTCTCATTTTTGTAAAATAATTGAAAAAAACACATCTACTATTTTTCTTATTATCAATTGATGGGGACTGATCAGGACCTCCCGCAACGGGCTGACCAACACCTGTATCGAGAATATAGCGTCCAGGGTACATGTCGAGCAAGAAGACAATATATATCAACCTTAAGAACCCCAACTGATTCGAGTAGATCATGCCAAGTACGACCGAGCAAACCATGCCTAGCATGACTAAGTAAACCTTGTGGGACAATGTCGACTATTTCCCCCACCTGTCACCACAGTGAGGGCCATCGCTGACAACTCAATCATGATAACGTACTCCCAACTTCAGGACTTTGCGTATAGCAGGAGATAGTCACCTTTCCCGCTCTGACACACTCCTAAAGGAGCGCTACATGTAGAATTGAACAACCATTCCCCCACTATCCTGCCACCAATCTAGTCCTTCAATGCCATGCTGCTACATGGAAAGACATCCATCTCCCACTATTTCCATGCATGCAAAGCCCTTTTAGGGCTAAGAGGACGCTTACCCATATAAAAGGAAAATCCCGTCTTCTACAATAAGGTACGAAAATATAAATCCTAGTCAAAACTCTGTTGAAATATTTCTAGAAAACTAACTTTGTCATTAAAGGGTCTTTGGCAGGCACCATATCAATATCTCTTACCTTTTCATCCCTACTTAATTCATCGAAACAACTCACCGCCTGCCTAAAAACTAAACTTACAAATTTACTGTTTTATCACCAATATTGAGAGCAATATCATAATTTAGAGGGGTCAGCATATGATGTGATTAACGTACCTTAAGTAATTGATTAGAAAAGAAATTCAATTAATGCATGTTTATTTAGTGCATGATGTGTTTCTTGCTATTTATATTTTGTAAAACTTATTTTTCAATAGGGGTTGACATTGATAAGTTACGTTATGGCGACATTTGGTCCATTATTTTAAGTATTACTTATTTTAAAACTGTTCGCTATCTCTCTCAAATAAATATTTTTTACTATTTAGACTCATAATTTTAAAAATATTATTACCATATTATTCATTTATAAAAAATTTTATTTATTAAAATCTTGAAATAATAGAATGCTCGTTAAAAGATTAATTGTAAGGGGACATCTAGTCTTCCCTAACCATTGTAAGGACATTGTCAAGCTCTATTATCCAAAGTTACACAACCAACTTCTGAGGTCACCACAACTAATTTATTCTTACGGATTATTATCCGCTTTATTCCATTAATTAGTGGACTAAATAAAGTCTTATCTAATAATTTATCAAAACTACACTCTTTTATAATAAAATTTATTATATATATAATTATAAATTTATTTATTTTTAAATAAATTTTAAGTCAACTTATTTTAATTCTTAATTTTTAGGGTAAAATATATTTTGTACTTTTACACTTTACATTGAATTTCACTTAAGAATCTACGCTTTCGATTGTAATAATTAAGTTCCCGCTTTTTTAATTTGTTGCAATATCATTCTCCGTAAGCTTTAATTAGTGCAATTGATGGTAAAAAATTATGTGCGTTTTACGTGACCTTTTCTTTAAGGATAAAAGTATATTCTCAAATCATTTTCATGCCCAACGTACTTAACCTTCCCTCAATTGAGATGATTTGCAAATCTAATTTCATTTTATACATAAAATGATTGCAAAAATTTTTAAGAGAGATCGGTGAGAAATTACCGTAAAAAAGGTTTAGAAACTAAACAATTAGGGTAAAATAACATTAGTTAATATGAAAATATATTTTTGCCTTTAAAAAAAGACCACATGAGATGCACAAGACTTTTAGTTATCAATTGCACAAAAAGAAACTTAAAGAGAAGTAACATTGTAACAAATTAAAAGTTTATGAATTTAATTATTACAATTAAAAGTAGAGGTACTAAAATAAAGTTTAATATAAAATGCAAGAATGCAAAGCATATTTTGTCCTAATTTTTATTTTAGCTGACTTGTAAACCTTGGAAACCCCTCACTAATTCCCTTTGTTACTACTGTAGCATTACTATCGGACTTCCACATTCTTTGCACCACACGAATCACACGGGTCCGCACCCAATCCCAAACTCTCTCTCTCTCTCTCTCCCCCACTTTGAAGATTTTGCTTTCAGATTGTTCATCTCCAGAATAAATTGTCTACATTCACTCTTCTTTAATCATTCACGGTCACCAACCAAAGCAGTTTCATCTCTCCTGTCTCATATATCTCTCTTTCTCTGTTTGCGGATAAGTGGATGATACGGAGCTTAGCTTTGTAATATTTCTTGGGCTTCTTTAGAACAACCACTTTACATCTGTAAAATGTTTAACTAGTCATTAAAATCCACACTAAACCAAAGGAGGATACACCTGATTTTCGAACCAGTTTTGCAATGCTTGTCTTTCTTACAGACCCCACGCACGTCTTCCCTCCATTCCCACCTTATCATCTTCTAATATTCTCTCTCTCTCTCTCTCTCTCTCTATAATCATCTCTATATAAATTTGGCTCAGATGACATTTCCTAAGGCCTAAAAACCATGACCCACTTACAGTTCATGGCATCTTTTCTCCTCTTCTGACTCTTTTCTCTCTCTGAAACCCATCTCCCAACAGACCCTTCTGATGTTTTGGGAATAACCCATTAATCTTTGTCCAGAGTTTATTGAGAAAACCCATCCATAAAGACCTCAACACAATGACCCACTTGGATTTGTTCAAGAAATTCAAGCGCCTGACCCCTCCTGACCCCTCACCTAGCATTCCTCGGCTCTTGTTTGTCTCTGTTTGCTTCATCCTCTGGTTATCTTACTTGGATTACCGAGCTGTCACCAGAGGGTTTAGCTCTAGTATGTACGCCAGCTTGATGACGTGGTCTGGTTTCAATGTGTCATTGGGTGAGAATCAAAGGCCGGAGTTTCTTGAAGAGGGTGGTTATGGGTGTGATGTTTTCGATGGTACTTGGGTTTGGGATGATAGCTATCCACTGTATCGTTCTGAAGATTGCTTGTTCGCAGACGAAGGCTTTCGATGTTCTGAAAATGGCAGGCCTGATAATTTATACACAAAATGGCGTTGGCAACCGAGACATTGCAACTTGCCCAGGTTCATTTGATCTTTCCGTTACTTCTAGCATACATCCCATACGTGAAGATTTTACTGAAGTACTTGTGGAGTTCTGGTTCATATGAAAATTTCGGACAATTTTTGTACTTTTCTTTCTCTTTGTAATTTTCAATGTGATATGTATGTGTGTGTATATATATTGCTGAAAATTATTGGGTTTCTTCTTCATTATTAACTCTTTGAATTTTAGTTAACGTAATTTTAGTCACTGAATATGGATTATTTTGTTGAAGCTGAAAAATACCGTGATCTTTAATTGCTAATTTAGGCTTTCTTTCTGGTTGAATGCTTTTTCCCCCTCTATTTTCCCTTCTTGATTGTTGTTCTTTATCTTGTTCAGTTGGTGTTTCTGATTTTATATTCAGGTTTCAAGGTGTTTCACCCATGAACCTCTGGCTTTGGTCTCAACTCCTAGTACCCGGCTTCCAAATGCTAAATGTAGATATATGTATACATACGTATATGTATTTGTTCCACATACTTATGCTATTCAAGTAATTTGCAGATCAGCTTAGCAATCTTTGGAACTAGGAAAATTTTATCTTGCTTATTCCATTTTATTTTCTTCCCTTTTCATATTTTCCGCCTCATTATTCCAAAATTCCTTATCAAAACATTCAAATATGTACATTTAGCATTCCCTCTTCTAAACAAAAATAAAGTTGCCTTCGATTTTTCATTCTATTGGCAATGGAACTTTTCTATGTTTTGTTTAGTAATTTATACTTGACTTGACCTGAGTGATTGAAGGGAGATAAAAGTTTTTTTATTCGGGCGTCACCTCCTCTTTTGACAGCAGGTTTGATGCAACGAACATGCTGGAGAAGCTGCGGAACCGCCGGCTTGTATTTGTGGGTGACTCTATTGGAAGAAACCAATGGGAGTCCCTTCTCTGCATGCTCTCTGCAGCAGTTCCTGAAAAGACTTCAATATTTGAAGTGAATGGGAGCCCAATCACTAAGCACACTGGTTTCTTGGTGTTCAAGTTCAGGGATTTCAACTGCACTGTTGAGTACTACCGAGCTCCATTTCTAGTGGTGCAGAGTCGGGCTCCGGCAGGAGCTCCAGAAAATGTGAAGGTTACTTTGAAACTAGATCAAGTGGATTGGAGCGCCCCACAGTGGAAAGGTGCAGATGTGCTGGTTTTCAATGCTGGGCATTGGTGGAATTATGAGAAGACTATAAGAGGGTAAATATAATCTTTCTGAAATTCTTTACCTAGGATTAGTTCATTCATATGTTATTTGTTTTTAAATTTTGATGTTTCCGTGTCACATAAGGATACCATTGCAATGAAGGAAACGTATTGGTTCAGATCTGTTTGGGTGGGAAGATGGAATTATCATTTAAAATTACAAATTTTCAACAGGAACAAGTATTGTTTGGTTAAAAAGTCATTACATGAAAGATGACATGTTGATAAGAAATAAAATGGAATAAGCAAGATTACAAATCATACTAGTGTGGTAAATATCATCAACACTACAAATCATACATGTCATCTAGAATGATGATTATATTTAGCTAATAAGGTGTTGAGAATTTAAAGGTCATATTAGTGTTTTATTCATGTAAGCTTATGGCTATTTAGATCTTGTATCACTCTTGAAACTGTCTGCTCTTGGTGTTCTTTTGGAGCTACCATCTGCTTAACCTAAACTAATGATCATTGTGCCTGAGCTTTGAATTTATGTACTTGTTAGGGGTTGTTACTTTCAGGAAGGTGAGGAAGTGAAGATGGAGATGAATGTAGAAACCGCATTTCAGAGGGCAATTGAGACATTGGTGGATTGGATAGATAGGGAAGTAAATTTGAGCAATACCCAGGTCCTCTTTCGAAGCTATGCCCCTGTACACTTCAGGTTTGGCTCCTTACTAAACAATTTTTCTACCATTCCCAGTAATTTTTACTACCCCCACCAGAAAGATTGGTCTTACTGGGAAAGCTGAAAGTTTAAGGATATGTAGCTAATGCATTCACATCTTACTTATTTAAGTTCATTTTTCCAATATAATCCTCCTCTGGGAAACAGTTCCTTAATTTTTCTATAATAGATAACTGGGAAAGTGAAAAAAGAAAATGGGAAAGGAAAGAAGTTGAGCTTGACCATTTTGCACTGAGCAATCATAATGGGGGATGGGGCAGAGAAAAATGAAAAAACAGACAATGTTATGGGAAGGAGGAAATGCATTTTTTTATTTATTTATGGTGGCCTAATATTTCTTCCCCACTAGTTTTTTTTGTTGTCTAGTTTCGTAGTCCTTATTGGTGACTAGTAATTTCACTGATGGCTATACTGATTTTTTTTTAGTATCACAGAATATCGCTCAACAAGTTTCTAACACACCAATCTTTGATAGCCCGACGATCATAGTTCTTTGTTTCTACTCTCTCCCCCCCTTTTCGGGAGGCGATTATATTTGGAGGGAAACTGGTGAAGATTTATATTCTTTCCAAATCATAGCTATGATCCTCTGCATAATCCTGACCTCAAGCTGAAAACCATACCAGGCTCAAAAATACATTTCACATTCCAGCATTGAATTATAAATTTATGTATTTCCTTGATAACCAAATGACTGCAGCACGATGACTACTTAAGCCTAGTGGAAAATGCAGTTAATCAACAATCAAGAGATTGAACTTCTTGTTAATATTTACCAAATAAAAATCTTAATGCTATTACCTTGGTTCTCTGTTTGCTCTACCAAGATGGATATCTCTCTCTTACTTTATTGTTGATAAGTAATTATTCTATCAATATGGTCGATTGTTCATGCAATTACCTTGCAATTTTAGTATACAGTGCACCAATTGATAAAGTCACTGGATTTAACAGAGATGGCGACTGGAATACCGGTGGGAGCTGTCACCTGGAGACGCTGCCTGACTTGGGTTCATTACCTGTTTCATCCCAAACGTGGGTTCACTTAAAGATTGTCATGGATGTGTTAAAAGAACGCCCAGAATCATCACAAGTGAAGAAAGTGGATTTATTAAATGTGACATATATGACATCACTGAGAAAAGATGGCCACTCATCTTTGTACTATTTAGGGCCGAAGATGGGACCGCCCCCTCTCCACCGGCAAGACTGCAGCCACTGGTGCCTGCCCGGTGTCCCTGATTCATGGAATGAGCTTCTCTATGCATTCTTCCTCAAGTGGGAGTACAGTCGTGCACAGAATTCAGTGAATGCTTCTCTAGCTCCGATGTGATTGATAAAGAAAGTTTCCTGATCTAACCAGCTTCTCGAGTGGGATATCATGCATATCCCCAAAACTAACACCATCGATTTACCTTTCATTGGTTAAAGAGGCGACACATATGTGGGTACTTGGATAAGGTTTTGACAGTGAATCAACTGCAATTTTGCAATATAAGCCATAATTATGCCATGTAGAATGAGAGTTAGATGTGGCTCCTCTGGTCAGTGCATCTCTAGTTCTTCCAAGGACCAATCTTGTTCGGCACATCATGTTGCAGCTTTTGCTAAGCAAGGAAGGTGAACTTGTGCTACTTACTCAACCTGCTCTGATGAAATAACCAGGGATGGTGGAGAAATTCCAGGCAGCAGACTTCTAATGGTTACCAGAAGCCGGCAATTGATTCTGTAAAGACATCTTTGGGACATTTGGAGAGGCTGGGTTTTCTGATGCATAGTCGACAGTTGACAGGAGATATACAAAAAAGGAATTGATTCTTGTTGCCACACATTGTCATTCATATAGGGGATAGAAGTCAAATACATTGCAGTTGTTGACATTGTCTAATGTATTTGCATATATATATATATATATATTAAGAAAGTTTGGGGTGTCATTTTTGTTTATAACCACATATGTGAGAAAGCAGGAGGATTACCATTATTGCTATTTTTGTGCACATGTTGAGAGGGAGATTATTCTATTAAACCATGTAAATTGTTTGAACAATAA
Organism: Euryodendron excelsum; assembly: GCA_033060915.1. Lineage (NCBI taxonomy): Eukaryota > Viridiplantae > Streptophyta > Magnoliopsida > Ericales > Pentaphylacaceae > Euryodendron > Euryodendron excelsum. Next base: position 2,708,705 of record CM065382.1, read on the forward strand.
CAGGATTTTCTACCTTTGGCCAATCCTACTTGGTCAAGGATTAAGTTGGGCATGGAAAATCTTCCTCATCCCCTAAATACTCTGTAGAAATTATTAATTGGGATGGCCCTCCGATGTCCCTGCCAGTGCAGCAGTTACCCTTCTAATTTGTAAGCCAGATTCAAAAGACAGATGATGCTTTAGCATTCTGTCATACAATGACAAGCATTGCAGGGGACCATGCATGTTTTCTGACAACATTTGCGATCCTATTCTGTTTAGGCAAAAGTTTTATACGGGGAGTGGCAGCAAATATATGTGTATATTGTCTTGATTTTTTTGGTTCAATAATGTTTTAGTAGGTCTTTCCAATTTGCATAATTGAGTTTCAGTGATGAGCCGTTTGTTTAGGTCTGAGATGGTAGTAGAAGTTTTAAACCCATCTGATCAAATCTCTCTGCCCCTGAATCTCACTGCTGCAATAAGGATTGCAGGAGAAATCTATGCCTACTTGACAAATAAACATAATGCAGTATTGCAGGTACCTGTGGAGTGCACAAGATTTTAGTTACGCCAAGGTTAATTGCTTTGATCGAGTTGATTTAAATCTTGCAGCTTCATCACAGATTCATGTCCAGTAACTGATGAAATGGAAATTTGGACCGAGCCAGACATTACTGACTAATGATACAGCAAAGGTATGTCATGAAAAGATCTGCATCTCAGCAGTGATGGTTGGTTTGAAACATGTAATTTTTTTCTTATGCAGCAATTTTCATTTTGATTCCTTTATTTGGACTTAATTAGCTAACCCTAGTTCCAGTACCATTACTTGTTCATCATCATGCAAAATCATCACAAAGCACACAGCAATTGATGAAACTAAACTGGAAGTGAAAGGTGAGAACCTTATTATTACAAATAGGAATGAAAGTTTTGGAGTGGGTAAGGTTGCTTACACTAATCAGAAACATTTATACTGCTTCTCAGAGGGTGCTAACAATTTAGTCATCAAATGGGTACTGCTCATACCTAATAGTACAATCAATGAGCACAGACCGAGCCCCAATCCGGCTGTCACAAGTCCCGAACAGGGCCGTCTTAGCCGCTCCGAGACAGGCGCCACAGTCTGAAGCTGTAAGGTTCTTGTTACAAGCAGCATGGCCATAGGCAAAAGCGTTTGGATAAGGAGAAATGTTGTGATAATCATAGCCATGGCGAGATGGTGTAAAAGCCTCTAATTCTACAACAACATATTCTAGACTGATAGCAAAAGGATCACCTTCTGAGTAGACCCCACTGTTGCACAGAACGTTCGACACGTTGGTGTTCGGATTGCTTTGCACAACACTGGATAATTCTAGAACTACAATCAAGTTAATCAACAATCCAGTTACAAGTAGTTTCATCTTCAGAAGAAAACCCATCTCTCTGTTTTTCTCTTCTCTTCCTTCTTGCCTATTTTCTTTCTGATGAGATAATGATGTTTTACGAACTCTTTATCAAGGTCCCATTGGTTTATATATATATATAGGAAGGTCCTATTGGTTTCTCCATCAGGTATAACATTGTCAATATGAGCTGTTGTCCTTTACATTTGTTTTCTACTGAAACTTGAAAGGTTCTTTTTCAATTTGTTGCTTTGTTTCTTCATGTATCTGCGCGTGGTCAATGTGTGCTGAATTACATATTCATTATATCTTATGTTCTATCTAGTAATATGAGAAAGGGTCCACAGGGAGGAGTTATAAACCAGCTCAAATTTTCCTTCCAGAAGCACCCTTCTTCCAAATTTTCTTCTTAGTATCCAAGTTAATAAACATGGGTATATTCGTAACTTTACAATGCTCTTAATTTAATTCAGGTAGCAGAACTTTGGATTCTTCATCCAACACTGCCCTAGCTTTACCAATTTTCCTTTACTATTTGTAGTTTGACTATATAAAGAGTTACAAGCAACCACCAAATTCGTATATGATAACACAAGAGAAATGATATTCAATAGCCTCCCTCATTCTATTTTCTTTTTGGGATATTGAAAAAAATGGAGCAGAAAGAATTCATTAATTTGAGAATTATAATATTTCATTTTTTTATTATAACATGGTGTGGCTACTTACTACTGATTCCATAAGATTTTCCGAACACTGAAAGCTTGATGCTGGGTCATGTGGATTTAATTTCTGGTACAAAGTTAATAGAACGGTGAACTTGATTATCCCAAATTTCTTTAATGCCTTCCATAGTTTAGAAGGCCATATTAATTTGACTGAAATCAGTCAGGAAAATGTGAAAGACTAAATTACTAAATATTTTTTAAAAAAATTAATTACACCAAACCCCCTCATCTATCACCGCTTTTCACTGTACTCTCCATCTAAAACGCTACACTTAGACCCCCTCATTTTATTATGAATGGCCATAATATCCTTCCGGCTTGAAATCTATTAAGCCAAATGAATGGAATTAAGCGATGTGCTTTGCACATGATTAGAAATATTTATTTTCTACCCAATATACCCTTATTGTACAGAGATATCATTTTGAAGACAAAAAAGCCCTTTGCAATATATATACACATGGTGTATATAATAGTAATTGCAGAAAAGTAAACTATAGTTTGGCATTTATTGGGAACCAACGCCGTAGGTCTCCAACAACACAAGGGTACATTGGTCATTTTACATTACATTAACCAAAACCCAAAAATTATCTGCGTTGTATTCTTCCAATTGAAGGGTAGTAACGTAAATTTGGAGATTCCGTTAACAATGTTACTCGGGCTGAGATATCCACTACATGAGGGGGTCCAAGTGTAGTGTTTTGTAGATGAGGGAGGTAAAGTGAAAAGCGGTGATAGATGAGGGGGTCTTGTTGTAATTAATTCAAAAAAAATAAGAAGAGAGAATTTTGAGATTAAGTCCCTGCCACTTAGGGTTTGATTCTTCTCTTTCTTACACTTTCTCAGTGTCAATGAAAATGCAAGGAACCTGATAAGTGATAAGGATAAGCTTGTTTTGTTCAGGTCTCCAACTTGACATCAAAAAAACATTTAAAATACTCTTTTACTATTTGAAAATTTAGAACAGCCCAGTCTCGAAATGAAAAGTAGAACTCCTCTTTGTGGTGATACGCCACGGCAAATGCGGGCTATTTCATTAGTAGTATCAGTAGTTAACTCCTTACAGAGGCAATGCCCTCAGTTTTGTAAAATTTGCTCGGATGGTTATATGTGATATATATGTATATACAGTATCAAATGCTAGCTATTTGGTTTGAAAACCAGCAACTTCCCCGAGTTCTTCAACCTCTTTTGCTAATACTTCCACCTTTTCTATTATCTCCATCAATAAGAACACAAAGCTGACCATAGCAAGTCCTTCACAGTTCTCTATTGCTCCTAGTTCGGAAGGAGAAGCCATGGCTAGGCTAAGCTCCTGTTTCATTGACTGCAATTTTGACGATATCAAGGCTTTAGGCCGGCACCTTTCCATTTTCGTTATACTCTCTCCGAGCTCTCCCAGAATCCATGCAAGCGATAGGCCAACTGCCTCGCATGGTTCCTTAATCGACTTCCTTGGAGTAGATGAGGGCTGATCACAGAATTTGAATAGAAGTTCAATATATATAGTGTATTAATGTATGTATCACTTGATTGACAAAAGAAAGGGATGAGCTAGTATTCCTTACCTGTCTAGGTGATTGAAGACACCCTTTCAGTGAAATAATGGTAGCAGCAAGCTCTCGAAGAACGTCTCCAATTTGTAAGTACTTATCCCAGGGATAAGAAAGACCAAATTTTCCATGCCACGGTTCCCATCTTGCAAAATTTGCCTGAAATATAGATATTTTGATCCATGTAAGCTACTTATTTTTCCCTCTTACGTAAATCATATGTGAAAATGAAAAGAAATTAGACCCAAAACAAAACCGGTTAACGTCCTGAGATTTTTTCCATATATGTATATATTAGAAGTTGACAAAAATATATACCAGAGACTCATCGTTGGACTTGGTGTATAACACTGATTTGCAGCTGCCGAAATCAATGGCGCTGGGCTGGTTTTCCTTGTCATTGTCTAGTCTGAAGTACTCCTCCAAGCATCCTACATTGATGACATGAGAATATTTCAAATTACTTTCTACGTACTTCAATGATATACGCAGTTTGATGAATTTTAAGTTGTAAAAATGGAAAAAGATTACAAAAATTCTTTAAACCCTATTGATCATGACTTGCCTTCAATACAGCAAGCAAGCTTTTCGAACTTAGAGGCTGTAGAGTAATGAAGTTCATCGCTAGCCCACACGGGAAAGATCAGTAAGCTTGTGAAAATGCAGACAGCGAAACCCATACCAATGGTTGAGAGACGCTCACGGGCTAATTCCATGACCTTATCAGCACGCAAACCAGACACCGCGACCAGATTGAAGGTAAGAATGAAAATCATGGCTGCATAGTCGTATCTCCTTTTGATGCTTGGAACCAATCTAGAGTATGTTGCTGCTGCGCCTATTCATCATCACAATTGTGTCGTTTAGATATTCATATAAGTGTATATAAATCTATTATTCTGATAATAAATGATCCATGCCGTGCATAACATATTGGAACTTTAAAAAAAAAGAAAGTTTACTAAATGCAGCAGTGGCGGAGCCATTTAAGGCTCATTCAAAAATTATATTTTGCCAATTTGCCTCCTCTCAAAATTTGTAAATGCCTCTTTGAATAGTTGAAAATTCTATTGCCATATACAATTTTAGATATATTTTTCATTTTTACTTATAATACTAAACAATACACTCATAATGATGAATTTTAATTATAAAAATATTATTGTTACATCATTCTATTAAAATTTTATGTGCAAAGTTTTTATAGAGGAAGAAGACGGTGATGCCATTATACTTACCAAAAACAAACACAGTAATACCCACAACAATGGGATTGCCAACCCCACCAAATTCATCTGCCAAAATTGCCGCCAGACATCCCAGAACACCGCCTAATATTGTTCCAATCCCGCGATTCAAACCCTTGCTAAGTGTAGCACCTGACATATATATCATCAAAAATAACAGAAATTAACGAAAAAAAAAATTATTTGACATACTAAAATGCATAGAATAATTTGCTGTAAACTGCTTTAAAATAGCAACAAACCTGCGGAGAACTCAAAGACCACCACAACGGTCATGATAGCCCACATGGCATTATCCCCGACTTGCTTGTACAGTGGGTCGAGGAGGTAGAGAAGTGAAACAAATACCAAGGCAATTCCAACTTTAACGCTATGAATGACTTTTCTCACGTCAAGCTTACTTTGAAACTTGACTATAAGGGAAGAAACAATAGAAAGAAGAGCAAATTGAGGTTTCTTCTCCTTGTTCAGACCAGTCTGGTTATCTTCATCTGGAATAGCTATTACAGTTGAACTCATGTTTAACCGTTTCTTTCAACTCCTTTTCCCTTTTTCCTTGGATTGAGCATCAGTTTCTTGAAGGGAAGTTGAGTTGGAGAGGAGCTAATAGATATATATATATATATATATACACCACATCAGATGAGATATAGGAAGTGGGTAGATAATAGTCACCAAAGCGGACACTGGCCTTTGTGCTCTCCCAGCCATAGGTTTAGCCACAAAAAGGGACAAAAAGAAAAAAAAGATGTATATCAAAAATCATGTGTTGTATGCTTGTATGTGTATTTATCTAAACATGAATGCATTTTTGCGAGCTTATAGGTGACCCTAGTGGAATACACTTGCTAGGCACATTTGAGAGTTGAGATCCTATAGATATAGGTCGATAGAGATACTAAAATGCGGTCTATCTCACCTTTGCATACAGGTCAACTAGTGTACTAGGGTTTCCGATAATCCGACATGACCTATTACCTTTCACCATTCTTCCCTATTCTGCCATCTTTTATGATTGCATGCATAAAATGGTTTCAAACTCATGGAGTTACAAGGTTCGATATGTGATCATCAGTTTGAGATTGTTCTACTTCGCTGTATAATATATATATATATATATGTATATATATTTGTTGCGTATATGTGCATCCTGCAATGTTACATGTAAATATTAATTAGGAATTATAGTACGGACATACTTTCGAGTATTGACTTTCAAATTAATAAGTGAAGTGTGATAGGATAAAAAGGCTAGAGAATTGCTAATGGAACGAGTGATGATTAATAGAAAGTGACACTACCTCCATCTGCTAGTGCGTTCTATCGTGTTAGACCACTATTACTTGTCTATTACGCGAGCACAATGTTGTCTTCACTGTTGATAGTTTCTTGATGTTTCGTTGAAATTCATGATTCTGATGTCGCTGAATGTCTTGTAGATTTTCAGCCAATCTTACAATTTTATGGTATTCTCTTAGGTGATTCAGAGCATGCAACTCTTGGAGCTCTATCTTACATGCACAGATGTGCAAATGGGTTGTCGAGTTTGCTCGTTTTCGATCAAACTCTCCTTTACGGTTCGTTAAGTATCTGCATTTTCGATCGGAAAAAGAATCTGAATTTTCGATCGGAAATGTCAAGGAAAAGAAAAACATGAAGAAAAATAGAATAAAAATATTATTTTATTTTGTTCTATTTTCTTTTATATTTTTTTTTTCCTACTGAAAATTCGAATTCCAAATAGAGTGTTCAACATATATATATGTATTGCCTCATAAGCATTGTAGAAGGATTGGATACATGATTTATTAATCTATCCATGTTTACATGCCAAAAAGAATAACGATGAATGTAACAAATATTTTTATGCTTTTCCCCGGAAACTATCGAACTAAAGTCATTCATGTGTTGCTAATTTTGAGAAAATATTCAGTATAATGGTAATGTCACGTCATCATACTGATGTAGTATCATAAGCCAATAAAAATGCACTAAAATATAATTTTTATCCTCATCACTTAGAATTAATGAGTTAATTAGAATATTTTATCCATATTACATTACTAATTGATATGAGATCTCATCACAACATATATACGTGGATGGATTTCGTTGGCTTGTGATACAACGTCAACAATAATGACGTGGTATCATCGTTGCATTGAATATTTTGTCGCCGATTTTCTTATGGTTTACCTAACAATTGGGAAACTGGTTTCACCGCTTATTCTTATAGTATTTTTGCATTTTTCAACATCCAATACCAAGAAATAAATGATTAAATCCTGCACAATATTGCTAGCAACTCCACATTTCTGTTAATTAAAGTACAGCTTCTATACCAAAAGAACAAACCAAGTAGGAACAATTTTTTGTAATTTTGATAATCTTTTTGAGGCGGAGGCTTCCTATTCCCTTGTCATGCTGACATGAGGAAAATGGGTAAGCACAATTTCTTTCATTCTTATTTCATTGTACTGAAAACGGTACTTATTCATGCCTGCAAAAAGAAATTTGCATGGCAAAAAGTCAATTTGTCAGCACGCTTCTGGGACACGGAAATCCTACGGAAAAAATTCCTTCCGCGAAAGAGAAGAAAAGAGAAAGTTCAATTACGAAACTACTACTTTGTCAAATTTGTAATCAAACTGAGGAGAAAATGTGTTAATTTGCTTCTTGTTTAAGTGATTGCAGTGCCCACTAGCTAGTGTTAGTTTGCCTTTTTTTTTGGTCTTTTTTTTCTTTTTTTTTTTGGTTCATAACACTTTGAGAGATTGGGGAACACAGATTCAGCTGACATTGACTGAAACCTGTCCACATGAAATATCTAACTAAATGCTTTCATGACAAGTTTTCAGCTTAATTTCTTTGAACTTCCACAACAATATATCCAAGTGGAAGACGTACTGACAATGAGAATGTGCCAGCTAGCTAGTGCTTTTACAACTCTTCTTGGCAACACCAGCTTCTTGGAAAGAATTTTTTTAGGTATACTTTGAAATTTGTCTTTTGTGAATCATTTTGAATGGAAAAAAACTCAGTGCTTAATAAAAAAAATGTTATTGATGCTTGGAGGTTGTGGTTAGTGACTTGCTTTCTTGTATTGCATTTGACTAGTCTCAGCTGCAAAATATAGGTGATGCTTAACTTTTTTGGCATGGTTCATGGTCTAATTAACAAATGTTAAAAGCCATTAGCTTAGGCTTCATAATAAGCTAATTAAGGGATGATCAAGATGTGCAAGGATGGGAGGTTTTGGTGATTTTACCATGGATAAACAGACGTGTGGATCATTGTCATTAATAAAAGATGATGAACGTTGTTTTCCATTAACCCACTAAATTTCATCCGATTCTGAGTTTGGCACCCAATTTTGACCAATTTGCACTTTCCTTAGTCTACTTTTTTCTTGAAGTTCAAGGTTATGCAATTACGTTCTCTTTTTCTGAAATTAAAAAGAACAAATAAGTATGCCATCTTATCAAATCCTTTATGAGATTAGAGTCTCTAGTTTGGAAACTCCCGTATGTGTTTGATGAAATTATGTAGTGCTTATCAAATTGTACTTCTTAAACAAGAATCTTTTACATTTTAGATGAATTAACCAAGTAAAAACTGTATATATGTACTTCTAGAAATGCAAATACGGTCCAATGAGAGTCCTCCGAGAGTTCACATGACAATCTCCTAATTTCGTAAAGGTTAATCCATGAGTGCTCATCTAACTCAAAGAAAAGGAGAACTGTTTACATGGTTACCTCTCTCTTCTCCAAGTAACCCAAGTTTGACTTGTATCAATGGTAATGATATCAGCATCTACCAATCAAACAACTTGATATTCACGATAAGAAAAGTTGATTCTGCTATGTTCTTGATATTCATGATAAGAGGAGTTAATTTTGCTCCACAATGGAATGGATATTATCAAGCAAAAACTAGAAGTGACTTATTAAGTTTTCTTATCTATTCAAATGCGCACTTCACATGATCGAGACTTCAACAACAAAGATTTCATCCAATTTAAGTTGGAGAAATTCCTAGTTCTACCTTGTGTAATGTTTTAAAACTTCATTGTTAATCTACTTCAGCGCCCTCTAGATTTATGACACCATTCATGGGATTTGCAAACAATATTCAAATAAAAAATAAAAATAATGAGCACATGACAAAATAATGTGCTGTTACATACACAAAACACAGTAGAAATTTCTAAAACCCTGGTTAGAGGAAATCTTTAACCTAAAATAAATGATTGGATTAAACATGTTTCTCTTTTTTCTTTTTTCTTTTTTATACTTTTCTCCTCTTTTTTCATTGATAATCGCAGTGATAGTAATAATATATGTGGTAGAGAATTACTTCTCTTACATAATGGAGCCTACCCACATGAGAAGAGGGCTGTGGCAAGCTGAAAAAGATTTTGAAAATAACAATTCCGAAACTAAAATCCTAAAATCTTTTCTTTTGGGAGGACAAAACTTTTGTGAATATAAAGGAGAGAATTACTGATTGAGGAGAGAAGCTTGAAAATGGAATTCAGTTTTCTCATGAAAACATGATTCAATCAAGCCTGCTAAACATACCAATCGTGCTTATAATTATTTCTATATAGTGTATTGCTCAGTCTTCAATCGAATAAATGCTAAAAGGTACATATTTTTTTTTAAAAGAAGGGTGATGGCATCTCTCTCTCTCTTTTTGTGACTTAGTCACATTTTAAAATAAAACCGTGCATGAATCTCATTTCGCCCTCCCTAAACATGAATTCTCTGAATGAACAAAACTGCTTAAAAAATTAGTAAAAATTATTTAATATTACAAAAACACCACGTTATTTTTACTTTACCTCTTATAAAAAGATGAGGTAGTTTTATTAGATATGATCAAATATTTCACTTATCAATTGAGAGACTAACCTTTATGTAAAGGTGGACCGGAAAGGACCTACACAAAAATTTTTTTTATCAAACTCAAAATTAAATTTCAAACTCGTTCATGTAATATAAAATTTAATTTTATATATTTATAATATTAAAATATAAAAATATATATTATGTTATATATATTTTGGACAAGTCAAACTACAAACATAATTTTGAAATTTGTCTATTAAATTAGTTGAATCAAAAAAAATTTTAAACCTTACAACCTATAAACGACTTGGGCAAACCTAGCCAATTCTCAAACGCATGACCACTTCAATCCCACTTGAGAGTTGGAGGAGCAACTTGATGCTCATGTAGCACTGAATAAATTGTCAGTGCAGAGAATGATTTAGATGCCAACTGTCAGTACGAAGAGGTCACATATGGTACCTGTGTGTCGCTGTCCGTCCGGTCGCTTATTTTGGACCACATATTTTGCAGCCGGGTACAGCCGTACAGGTTTGGTACCGCCCACAATTGACACGTTTCAAAATGCTGTTTCACAATGGGCTCCACAAAGAAAATAACAGCCAGCCATCGTTACTGATGTACATTACTGATCTACGAATCAAAAGCACTGCCTTGAGAGGAGAGGGAGAGCTTTTCATGGTGTCACGGTCCGACATTTTGTGAGTTTGATAGTCATAAATGTAGCTCGTGCGGTACTTTTTAAGTCAGTCTAGCAAGCCAGTCATATCCAGATCATCTCATTTGGAAGCTAAAATTGAGCGTTAATGGCCAACCGTCAAGCAACCTCCATTAAAGAATGTGTGAAAGTAATAAATATATTTCATTGATAAAAACATTATTACATAGCTCACATATGTACAAAACATGCCTCATGCCATCTATGAAGTTGTGGGGTGGAGGGTGGTAGGAGCATACGCCCGCTTAATATAGCATTTTGAGCCATTTTAAAACTGATACAACAAAACATGACACCCCCACGATGAGTCATAATGGCCTCTTATAAATTCTACAAAACTCAATAAATAGAACCCTTCAAAACCATGAAATTACATCCTAAGAGGGTCCTATAGAAAAAAAAAACCTAGCTTAATTTGGACTTGGGAGCTCAAAGTTTTGCCACACCAAAGATCAGGCCAAAGTGAGTTTAAATGGAGCCTCGCGACTGACCTTGGTGAGGTTATCTTGCTAGCATCTAACTTGCACTTTGGCACACACAAAGTGAGGTTATCCAGGGCCTCGTTGGCACACCAAAATGAGGTTAGATGCTCTTGGTTGGGTGCTAGTGAGGTTAGGCTGCCCCTCACCCGCGCCGTTGCTTGATACACCTGGCGGCCTTGGATGCTGTCGGGTTGCTTCCTTGGCTGCCCTCTCGGTTGCTTCTTGGGGCCATCCTTAGTATACCTTGGAGTTGTCTTGGCCATTGTTTAAGCACTATTTGGGCAATGCTTGCACAAAGTTTGGACAATCCTTGGACACAAGTTTGACACTTTTTTGAGTGGTCATGGGGCGCGAAGAAGCGGACCATGACACATGGCATGGACCGTTGAGTGAATTGAAAAAGTCATCGGGTCACATGTCATCGATTTAATTGTCGGGTCAATCGTTATTGACTCGTGACGTCATAATTATGTTATTAATTAATTTATTAATATTAATAAATAATATCTTATTTTTTTACACTATTTTTTATATTTAAAACATAAAATTTTGACTTAAAATAGGAACCGAACGGTTTATTATCGGTTCAATTGATCGGGTCACGGTTCAACCGTGATTTTGACTGGATTTTGATCAAATTGAATTTTAAAAATTAACCGGACCGTTTTTAATTGGGTTATGGTTCAACCGGTCCAACCGGCCAAACCGGTCCAGATTTTAAAACAGTGATAGACGGGACTCAAATCATAAAATCTCCTCCGTACCTAACTCATTTGGCATTTGAAAAATGCTACTACTGCTTACACACGAGTGACGCATATAGTTAGAACAAAAGGAGTGATTTGGTAAGACTTAAATTTAGTTCTTTTCATTTAGTTTTTTTTTTATAAGTGAAAAAGTTATATTTTTTTTATTTTGTTTTTATAAATTAAGATAAGTAAACAAGTTAAAAAAAAAAAGAGAGAAACAAAAAAACTAAAAAAATTATTTTTTTACTTATAAACTAAAAAAGTTAAGTAAAAAAAAACTTGTAAAAAATTATATCAAATGGGCCCTAAACAAAAGACTTTGTTACCCACAGCCCTCCTATTGGACCGACTAATTAGGAGCGTTTCTCATCTTAACAATGACTTTTTGCATGACAAAATCAGAGTGCCAATCACACGAATGTGACACCAATATGAGATAATTTTTTGGTAGGAACATTAAAGATTTGCCTCACAATTCTTGCATCACAAAGGAACTGTACAAATTCGGAATTAGTCGAAGTATACATAAGTTGATCCGAATATCCGATTAAAAAAAAAAATCCAAGAGTTGTATCCATTTCAGCTTCCACAAACTTATCTACAAATGAGAGAAACATATTCGATTTTTTCATGCAAAGATTGCTTCCTTATAAAGATTTGAGTGTTTGGCAAAGGATTCCACCACCATTACGCGGACTAGAAGGAAAGTGATATAGGTTTTCTCTTCATATGTAGCTTCCTTTCTATTATGTTTGTTGGTATTTGGGTTAGATTCGGGTGCTCATAGAAATAGTGAGTTTTTTTATTCCGGCCTCTCCGTTGATGAAAATCTTTCCCATAGAAACGGTGTATGTGTGAGCACTTAAGAGTTGTAACTTGTGTTAGTACAGTTACCTTTATAGAGACTACACCCCATCTCGAGTACTGTATAGGGGAGCTCGTAAAATTGCACGTGAGCTACCTTCAGTTAAATATCAGGTCAGGTCCTCTTTTGATTTGATCAGTGCGAAAAAAGAAAGTTCGAATTACGCTTTCGCATTTGTTTTTACGTACTGCAACGTCAAAAAGAACAAGAAAAATATTCTTTCTCTCGCATATATATGTACGTTCAAAAAAAAAATACTTCTATCTGACTTCGGGATGGCAATAAAACGGATTTGGGTTAAGTAACCCCATTTCCATCTTGCCATGGTAACTTTTCTCTCTTATACCCGTCTTGTTCCATTTAACTACTCTCCACACTTGCCCCATCTTGCTTCTTTCATGTTAGAAATATTTTTAAATATATCTTGAACAAAATAAGAAATAAAATTAAAAAAATAAAGAAAAAATATAATAGTCATGCTTTAATAAAATTTGTATATATAAAAAATAAATATATATGTATAAACGAGATGAACTCGAATTGAGACAGATTATTGTATCTTATTCTCAATTCCATTCCTTGGCGTGATCTCATACCTGTCTTATGCGAGGTAGAACGGGGCGAAAATCCGAGATGTTAAATTATTTTGCCATTTGTACGGCTATGTACCTTTCTATTATGTCAAAACAAGAAGTAAACTATTTTGCTTCTCTCTCTCTCAACGCATGCGCACTCTATACATGCACGCTGTGGGAACACAAATACAAAGAGATGTGTACCTAATTGATTTATACATTGATTAGTTCTAGACAATAAAAAGAAATTGGTTAAAGAAAGCCGACAAAATGGTAAGTGGAGAGTCCACCAATATTCATATATATTTATATAGTATATATATATATCTCTGCTGCCTGCGCTGCCAAAGAAAATGGAAATGAGTTGGTGAGTTTTGTCATCGATGCACAATCCTCTACGAGTATTAGTTCATCGAAGTTAGGTTTTTGTCACCGGCACTACCTTTTGTTTCTCCAGACATGGCAGCCGTTGCATTTTCTGAGAGTGGTTTAAATATTGTTGCTTCATTAATAAGTCAAAAGCCACTTAATCTTTAATGCGTGTATAATCATGAGGTCCCCAAAACGATCACTCAAGGCCTCATTCAAAATTTTTATTTTTTGTTTTTGTTTTTTGTGTTTTCAAAAATAAAATTATGAGAATTTCTAAAGCACCATCATTCATATTTTTGTATGAAAATAGATGCATAAATTTCAAAACGACTCTTTTTTTATTTTTTTTGGTTTCTAGAGCTATAGGGTCTGTTTGGAAGTGCTGTCAGTTTTTATTTTTTATTGTATATTTCTATTTTCTGTTTTTATTATTTTTTTTATAGTTTAATGATGAGATTTATAAGTTACCATTCTGCTAAAAGTACTATATCAATGTTATAGAATCAAAAAATACATCTATTTTAATATTTTTTTATGTTTTCATTTTTAAAAAAACAAAAAACAAAAATAAAAAACACTTCCAAACAAATCTTATGTCTTCTCCAAAAAATAAAAAATTTAAACATAATTTTTTAAATCAGTTCACAAATGCTGTCCAAAGAATTTTTAGAAAACATAAATCAACGTCACAATCAAAACACGTCATCATAGAAAAGAGTGGGATGGGTTCACAAATCCGGCCCAACCATTGCTCGTATGCGTGGTCACCAAAGCCTATCTACAGCACGGCCATATATTGTAATTGGACATAGCTTATTTTATTGTCTTATGGCTTAAACTCATAATTTATAGCTTATTTTTGAAAAGTTATTTCGCTAACCCTAAAAACATTCACTTAAATTAAATAAGCTGTTTATCAAACTTTCACTTGAAAAAGCCACTTATAACTTTACAGAATTTTATAAAAAACCACTTTAAAAAGTTACTTTTAAAAATAGCCTATAGCTTATGACTTACGGCTTTTAAGCTTCCTATCCAAACACCTCCTAAATAGGGTTCAGTTTAAATCGTTACTATCATGTTTTATTATATATTTTGAAGAATAGGATGGGCTCCTACGATGACATGTTTTGAAGAAGCAACGTGGTGGGTTTATTTGGATAGTTGTCCGGGCACAACTTGGGCTAAAAGGACTCGGGTGATGTTGTGGGCTTGGTGGGCCTCAGGTCATCCTTCCCAGACTTACGTAGACAAAACCCAATAGCTCCAACAATGAAATCCATATTTATTGGAGCATTGTAGTTTCATTCATAATTTAGGCTATTGATATGGCCCAGGAGGAATTTGGACGTAGCATTGAAGTTAGGCAAGAGCCATGGGCCTCGAGGGTCAGATACCCCTCAAATTTTAAAAACTCTTATATTTTTTGAATAATTACATTTTACCACCTTGTGAGAAACTGTTAAATCTGCAAAATGGATAGAACTTAACGTTAAATCTGCAAAATGAATGAAAAGTGTTAAATTTAATAAAAATTTTGTTATATGGATACTTTTGTCATTTTTTCTTTGCAAATTAGAACATCAACAAATGATTTGGCCCTTTTATGCCAAAATAAAGGGTTGTTTTTCGAGGTTTTTTTTTTGTTATTTCTCCAAAATCTTCTTTTGATGTTTTTATTTGAATACATAAAATGAAAAAAATACTCCTACGACAGAATTTCTATTAAATCTAACAGTTTCTATCTATTTTGCAAATAAATTCAAACCACAAGGGGTCATGTATTTACTTTTAAATCATATCGAGATCATCTAACTTTGACTCAAACCACAAGAGGTTACAAAATTACCCCTATATTTTTATATCTAGTTCTAAAGTTTCTTACAAAATTTTGAGAATTTTGTCTCCATTTTAAACACTACGTTTTCCCTCCTCCCGAGCAGAGTTTCTTGATATCTATGATTTTATTTTTCTTTTTATGTTGCACCAAGCGGTGATCATTGGCAGCCTGCTTTTAGTACTGGGTAACTTTATTTAAGTATTTTTACTTTTAATTAATGAATGAAAATACATAAGAGCAACACGTATATATTTGTTTACATTTCTGTGTGTATATATACATATATATAGGTGCTCTGGCGAAACTCTCGCTCTCATGGAAGTATTTTGAGGAAGTAAGCTTTCACGCTTTGGCTCTAGCTCGTGCTTTTGCTCTCGCTCCACGGATCGCTAATTTTAAATCACTCCTGTTGACCTCTCTTATCAAAAGAAGTAAAACTGAAAAATGAAAAGAAAAAAAAAATTAGAAAAAATGAAATTCAAAGTGATGATCGGAATGGCTGGTAAAAAGAAGAGAAGTTCCAATTAGGTAGACGTAACTACCCCCATGCAGGCATCTACCTACTAGCTTTCTTACACAACAGCCAGTATATAGTGTATATCACTATATATGCACATATATGCATGGTTGTGCTATCATTCAAATTCATTGAGCGTTCCAGAAGCTATTGTCATTCCCAACCCAATAGCCAGTTTAAAAAACTCGTCTTTTTTGGTTGAATTGTATCATATACATCTTATATGTATTCCATTTTTTATACGTCAATGGGAAAAACAAATCTTATTCCTATTGTGTTTGAATTAGCATCCTTGGTTCTATCTTGAATAGAATTGGCAGAAATTAATATTAAGTAATGCTATACAAGCCAAATTTTTATACAGAATTTATACAGATCAATGATGTGACTATTTATGATTCTTTCATTTCAAACAAAAGCACTTACTAATTTGGCTCACAGTTTCAAAAATGCTACGGTTATGTCATTTTGGTAAAAAAAAAATTATAAAAGTTCCAGACGAATAGCAATTTCTATTTATATTTGTTTCTAATTTTATCTAACTTTAACTCATTTCAAAACAAGTGAGATAAATACAAATCAAGTTATACCCGAGTCCTAATAATGGCGTAGGCTGTGTGCTACCTCTAATGATCATATCAGCTCTTTCAATAGGATTTATCCTGTCATTTGGGTTCTTTTCAAACCTATTGAGAGTGTTATGTTTTAATTGATTAATTGGTGATCGACCTAAAGGAATCCACTTTGATGTCAAGCTAAAATATCAGAAGTGCATTTACCCAACCACCCTTTGCAGTTCTTTTTCCCTCTTAGATATGAAATATATTTTTTTTTTTTTTGATGACGTGCTGGAACCCTTTTAATTTATCACCAGAGTCAACCTCGATTTACTCAAAAGGTAAACTATTTTGGACTCACGCAATACTCCGCGAACCACATGAACCAGTTAAGTCTAACCCTCCCGATTCACATAATGCTATTTTTTTTAATATAATCAAGATTTTTATATGAGTTGATACGAGTAATACCAAACAAGATTTTTACAAAATAATGCTACTTTAGTTGACATACGAGTAGTAGCAAACAGGACTTTTATATTAGCTGATGGGGATTGATCCTGGTCGGGTACCTTGTTTGGCTGTAACATTGTTTGGATACTCCCTCCCATTAATCCCATATCGGTCGGGGACTTCCTCCCCCACCACCATATAATCCTTTGGGCCACATGAAGTGAGTAACCCAGTAGCCAGCCCAAGGGTTGTTTGCTGGGCCACAGCCGGTCCGCTTCTCCCCCAAGGGGTTCTGGACGGATGTCAGTTGGGGGTGAACCCGAAAGGGCAGGGGATGGTGCTCTGCCCCCCAAACAAAAAAGGCGCATTTTCTGATGGGGATTGATCCTGGTCGGGTACCTTGTTTGGCCGTAGCCTTATTTGGATACTCCCTCCCATTGATCCCACATCGGTCGGGGACTTCCTCCCCCACCACCATATAACCCTTTAGGCCACATGGAGTGAGTAGCCCAGTAGCCAGCCCAAGGGTTGCTTGCTGGGCCACAACCGGTCTGCTTCTCCTCCAAGGGATTCTGGGCTGATGTCGGTTGGGAGTGAACCCGAAAGGGCAGGGGGTGGTGTTCCACCCCCCAAACAAAAAGACGCCTTTTTTGATGGAGATTAATCCTAGTCGGGTACCTTGTTTGGTCGTAACTTTGTTTGGATACTCCCTCCTATTGATCTTACATCGGTCGAGAACTTCCTCCCCCACCACCATATGACCCTTTGGGCCACATGGAGTGAATAGCCCAGTAGCAAGGTCAAGGCCTGGCTATTGAGTTACTCACTCCATGTGGCCCAAAGGATTATATGGTAGTGGGGGAAGAAATCCCCGACCGATGTAAAATCAATGAGAGGGAGTATCCAAATAAAATTACGACCAAACAAGGTACCCGACTAGGATCAATCCCCATCACTAGCGATTACTATTGATAATTTTTTCAAGACATTGATATTTTGGTTCTATACATGAGTATATCTAGCAGTTTGTACAGAGAAACTAGATGTAGGCTGATATATAGGACACCATAGGTCTCTCGAAATACCAAAAAAAAAAAAGTTACCCTTGCAATTCTTACCTGGGATTCTTATTTCTAATATTGTCAAGTTTATTATTGCTAGTTTGAGTAAAATTTTTTATATATAACTTGATTCATAAGGTTCGTTTGACACAACTTTTTTTAAGCTTACAAATAAAAAAAATCAAGTTTTTTTAACTTTTTTACTTTTTTGACTTTACTTTAACTAAAGATAAGTGAAAAAACAAAAACAGAAAAATAAAAAAATAAAAAAAAATTAACTTTTTTGCTTCTAAACTTAAAAAAAAACTTGGTAAAAAGCTAATATCAAACGGGCCCATAGCCCAAGACTTATTTCTTTCAAGAAAAGCAACCCAAAAAAGAAAAATACTACTATGATTTTGGCTTCGTATACTTATTCATGAGTCCCTTCAAAATGTTACATAAATATTTTTTTTTTAAAAAAATATGTCAATTTGTGCTCCGTTAAATTTAAATTAAAATACTTACTATTTTAACTCATAATTTGAATAATATGATTCCCATATCATCCTCGTGGAGCTTTCAGTAAAACAAAAAACCATTTTCAAAACAAATAAAACCAATTGAGTTCGACTTACACAATAATTTAATTAAAAAGGGCAAAAACAATTGAGTTGACTGGGAGAGTAGTATAGTACCGAGTTACATGTGAAAACTTGCGCACCACTGAGGACCAAGTGGCAAATGCCTCATTGCCACGTATGAAAACGAAGGAAACGAGCATGGCTCAAAATTTTGTCCGCGTCAGGACTTTTCACTGGTCAGCGACAAGTTATTGGCGGAGTCTGCCCAGTATGCTAGACTTCTTTGTACCGGATAAAAGCTCGCCGAACAATTCCCAACTCCCAGTCGTCGCTACCTAATCTCTCTCTCTCTCTCTCTCTCTCTCTCTCTCTCTCTCGGTGTATCCAACGCACCAAAAGGACACGTGAGATCGTACACAAAGAAAGGGGGAACACAACTAACAAAATCCACGGCACAGATTGAGAGAGCCAAAACGGAACCGTCTGGTAGACCAACCAGTCAAAACACTCCCGGTCCCCTCCTCCTTCAAACCCTAACTACTCTCTCTCTCTCTACTCTCTCTCTCTCTCTCTAAAATCTTACCCATCTGATCCCGAAGCAGCTAACAAGTAACGACCCTTCTTCAATACCGATCATTTGTTCTCTTATTTTCTTACATTTAGTAGAATCTCTCGGGCCTCTCACATCCCTTCTCAAAGTTCACATCTACCTTTTCTTTCTCACCTGCAAGTCTGCACCCTCCACACGTCTCTTCTCTACCCTCCTCTCCCTCAAATTATCTACCTCTCTCTCTCTCTCTCTCTCTCTCTTAGAGGATTAAAGGGTTTGATTTTTAGCTCACATGCTCCCTTTGAGCTGGAAGTCTTCAGATATTTTCCATCTGATGTGCAAAACATAACCTTTTTTTCTACTCTTCGAAATTCTTTTAGGTGGGTTTGTTTTCAGAGAATTTGACAGAAATAAGAATTGTTCGAACATTAGAGAAGGTCTGGTGGTGACAGCTCACCTGCAGAAATGGCGGCACCGCCTAGTAGCCGGCTACAAAGTATGTTACAGACGGCGGTGCAAAAGGTTCAATGGACATATAGTCTATTCTGGCAGTTATGCCCTCAACAAGGGTAAACTTATTAAAAGCTATCAAAACCAATTGCTCAACAGTATATAATTGTTTGCTTATATATATATATATATATGAGTTTGGAGTTTTAGAAATATTTGTGTGTATAGGATCTTAGTGTGGGGAGATGGGTATTACAATGGAGCAATCAAAACTAGGAAGACGGTGCAGCCAATAGAGGTCAGCACCGAGGAGGCCTCCCTCCAAAGAAGCCAACAGCTAAGAGAGCTCTACGATTCACTTACCGTCGGAGAGTCAAACCAGCAAACAAAGCGGCCGTGCGCTTCTTTGTCGCCGGAAGACTTGACGGAGTCCGAATGGTTCTATCTGATGTGTGTCTCATTCTCTTTTCCTCCTGGTGTTGGGTAAGTTCTTGCTAATTTAGCTTCCTTTCGCTGTTGAAATTAGTATCATGAGTTACATTTTGTTGTTTTATGTGCTGCCCGTTTGCTTTATGTTCTTAAATTCTCTTTCCTCTAATATTGGACTCGATGTACAAATCTACAGCTAGAAGTAGAAAATCTTACTCGCAACTGTGAACAAAAAACTGTGCACTTTTGTTCACCTAAAAAGATTTAGAGCGTCTTTGATACTCATGGAAGGGAAATGGCAGAGAAACGTTAGGAAAAAGGGATGTATTTCTTTTGTTTGATTTTCAAAAAAATGAGAAAAAAAAAGTGAAAAGACACTCACTATCCACACTACAAAACTAATAAGGTAAAAAATGGTTCTTTCCTTTTCTCTCCTCTTCTCAAGTATCAAACACTGCCTTTGAGTGTAGCACATTGATTCATCTCTCTATCTTTCTATCTCTCTCTCACCCACACACGCACAGTGTTGTAACAATTCGATTACCTTCCCTGGATAGAAGGACATTCACTAACGCCTGCACGTAATTCAATACGTACTATATATAAGAAGAGGCAATCGAAAATGGCGTTCTCTCTCTCTCTCTCTCTCTCTCTCTCTCTCTCTGTGAAAGCCGCTGTACGGAAGGGGAAGGGGGTGGTTGTGTGAATGAAATGCACTAAAAGAAGCACATATGATCAGGAGAGTAATTGAAGTGTAGGGGCTCTATGTTGTAAATGCTGGGCTGTGACTTCCATATGTATAATGGGTCATCATTCCAAGTATTTGCAAGTTGTGTTTGCAATTTGAATTTGTTAAGAGAAACATAAAAGAAAAAAAATACAAGAAAACAGAATAAAATAAAAAAATATTTTTTTTTTTTTTTTCTCAATTTTTTTTTTCAATATCCAAATCTTTAATGCACACACAGCCGAAAGGAAAACCTTTTGTTTGTTAAGGAAGTTGAATTGCCCTTACAAACACCTTATGTATGGCTTCATGTCTCGTTTTGAGTTCTTCTAGGATCCTTGTTGATAAAAAAAAAAACGTCACTTGCTAAGTTCGGGAGGTCATATATAATGTTTATGCAGAAGACTTTACTAAACTGATGCGTCGGTTGTATTTTTAAAATATGATCCAAAATAATGAGATTTTATTTTTAAATAAGAGAATCACAAAAAACACATCATATCATTCCGCATTAAAACCGTGCGTGTGAAAGTTCTTTTTGTATATCTAACATTACTCTTTCTCCAATCAACTCCTTCAGAGACGGTTCAAGCATGTATCTTTGAGACTATCTCAGAGGATATTTTGTTTTGGGCTTTTTCTGAGAGGACTTGATGAGACTTCATGAGACTTAGATGCGCTAAATTTCCAAATCTCTCTCTCTCGGTTGAAGATTCTATCCCATACCCTTCTGCCCCTCTTCGCTTTTGATTTTAATGCAGGCAATTAGAGCTCATTTATACAATAGCTGCCTATAAAGGGATGTGCCGTTCCCTTGAGCACCCATGCAAAAGGCCAGGGATGAGCATTTGTTGGTACTTCTATCACTGTAAAATCTACTGAGTTCTTTTCATGGAAGGGTAAGATAGGAATTTTCTCGACATTGCTTGACTTTGTATTTAGGTTAGGGACCTTTGGCTCTCTAGGATAAAAGCTACATATATATATATATATATAGGTGCGGGCTTGTTCTTGCATTTGGTAATCTATTACAGCATTGACATCAAAATCTCTGCTGCAGTACACATTTGTTTTTTAGTTTGCCAAGAATCCAAGATTACTAACCACAAAGCCAGCGCAACAGCAATGCTTGTCATTTCACCGAAAACTGTGAAATTTTGTAGCCAGCAATGATAAGGATGTTTCAGTATGATGAGGCAAAAGAGCAATAGCAGTGCTCCCTCACATTCACGAGTTGGGCAATGCTAAGGGTCCGTTTATTAGAGGTTATTTTAAATTTTTTTTATTTAATTTTTTTGGCTTATAATTTAAAAGATAAGCAAAAAAGTTTTAGAAAATGACTTTTTTGTACTTATAAGCTAAAAAAAAGTCTAGCCAAAAAATGCTACCAAACGGCCCTAAGAAAAGTCTCATTTGCAAGAGAAACTATTCAATACTCTTGGAACACTACATTATCCTTGCTCAATCTCTAACAAATAAAATGGGTTTTCTTTGTTAGGTGGGTCCTGATGTATGTTCGGTGGGTGTGTTTGGACTCACCTAATAAAGATATCCATTACATTTGTAAGAGGTGAAGTAAGGATGACGTGGCATTACAAGAACATTGAATAATTTTTCCATTGGCATACATTTTACTATTATGATCCACAAAATACAATGGGTTTTCTTTGTTAGATGAGTCTTGATGTGGGTTTAGTGGATGTGTTTAGACTCTTCTAGCAAGGGTACATATTAAATTTGTGAGAGATGGAGCAATGATAACGTGGTGATACAGGAGCATTGAATAATTTTTTTATTTGCATACATCTTACTATTATGATGCTCAAAGTACAATGTTTGGGGAAAAGAAATTCATGGATTACATGAGAAATCATGTAGTTTCTCTCTCAAAGCAACTTGTTACTCGTTAGACCTTCATTCCAGAAAGAGTTGTTAGTTGTTAGTTGATTAACATTAGAAAAGTTATATTGTTATAGAATTTTTATACAGCATTATTTATAAGAATGATGTGACAATTATCCATCATTTTATATATAAATTCTATGTGTATTTTTGTTTTCTCTACTTCATAATCAAGTAAAAAGTTCCTTATGCGAGATACTTTTTGAGGAATTAGAATAGTTTATTGTATACATTTTTAGAACCTACCCTCAAATAAATAGATCTTCACAAAATATTTTGGTTACATCGCCCAAATCTTCAGAATACCTGCCGGTCTTTAAAATTATTTGTTTAGAGAACTGTCAGATTGATTCTATTCCCAAAAAAAATAATAATTAGTACTTTCCTTAACAGTATGATTAACCTAAAATAATGATTTGGAGGCAAGCCTAATTGTTAGACGCATAGTGATGACCCCACAGTGGTCCCTTACTATTTCTTGGTTTGCTTCGTGTTGCTGTCATGCTTTTATTACTGCAATTAATATAAACCCCTCTATTAGGATGCATATAATTGTCTTCTCCCTCTGCAGACATGCATATGTAATTAGATATGTATATCTTCCTTTTTTTTTGCATGAACGTACATATACACGCATATATGTATATACATGTATATTCCATATATATGAATGAATACAGATATTTCATTTATGAATGTTTATCCGCTCATCCGCTGCTGTGTGTAGATTACCTGGAAAAGCATATGCAAAGAGGCAGCATGTATGGCTTACTGGTGCGAACGAGGTTGACAGCAAAGTCTTTTCTAGGGCTATTCTTGCCAAGGTATGATAGAAAACATTTTCAAATTTTCTGAACTTCAGTAAACTGCAAATTGAAAATGAAGTAATGTATGAAATTTATGATGGTTCACTCACTATCTTGGTCTTTGGTGCAATTTTCACTTGCAAGCAAGTAGCAACACAACTATTTTTTTTTTTTTCTATACAATCAGAATATTTATACATAATTTATCACCACAATGACATGATTGAAGGAGGATTATGATATTCTTAATTACAAAAATATTATTATCACATTATTCTAATGAGATTTTTTGTATACATTTTTTGACACATCATTCTGTAGTATAATGATAAAATATTTGCTTAAAAAACAAAATACCCATTAGGCTTTTAATTGTTAAAATGCCACTGACACATCATTTTAATGAAATTTTGTGTATAAACTTTATGTAAGAATAGCAATTTTCTTTTGAAATCATTGTCAAACCAACCTTGTGGTGGTATTGAATATTGATGACTTGAATTATGCAAGTTGGTGTTATAGTTAATGCTTCTTTTTATATCTTGCATGTTAGCTTTGACCCAGTTACCTAACTAACTAGTTTGTTCTTCTCGTATGTTTCCTGAACTTCCACGTCGTTTCATCAGAGTGCTCGCGTACAGGTAATTTCAGTCACCCATTTTTCTTGGGTAGTTTCTCCGGAAGTGTATGTGTAATTTTATGTTTTCTATTGCTGATTTGGAAAACCATTTTGGTATTGTGTTTCAGACTGTGGTATGCATTCCTCTACTAGACGGTGTCGTTGAACTTGGCTCAACTGAAAGGGTAATTAATTATAGAAAATGCTATTCTTTTAAAATTTTTGTACAGAATTTTATATCAAAATGATGTAGCGATGACAATTTTATAATAAACAAGCATTTTGGTGTGTTCTTTATTTAAAGTGATAAGCCCACAACTTAGCCACATCATTCTGGTAATAAATTCTGTATGAATTTTCTAGTTGTATAGTATTACCCATTACTTATACCAGAAATGTCCTTAATTAAATGTTTATGAACTTTTTTTTTTTCTTTCCTTTCCGTTTAATATCACAGTGATTAGTAAAGTGAAGATTGATAATCTGCCAATATACAATAATTTCAGATTCAAGAGGACATTGGATTCATACAACAGGTGAAGAGCATTTTCATTGATCACCACCTTCCTCAGCCTCCAAAGCCGGCCCCCTCCGAGCACTCCACTTCTAACCCGGCTATGTCATCTGAGCACCTACGTTTCCAGTTCGATCCTCCGGCCAATGCCTGTCAAATAGGCGAGGAGGAGGAGGAAGAAGAAGATGAAGAAGAAGGGGAGGAAGAGGAAGAAGAAGAAGAATCGGACTCGGAGGCTCAGAACCCTCACTCTCTACTATTAGCTGTGGCTCATCCAGCGGCCGAGCCAAGTGAGTTAATGCAGCTCGAGATGTCCGAGGATATCCGGGTCGGCTCACCCGATGATGGATCGAATAATTTGGACTCAGATTTTCAGCTGATACCCGGAAACCCAGCAGATCAACAAAGGAGAGCTGACTCGTATAGGGCCGAGTCAACTCGTAGGTGGCCACTCTTACAGGATCCATTGAGTAGTCTTCAACCACCGTCTTCAGGTACTATAATGGTTAAGCAGTAGCCTTCAAACGCTTCCGTACATACGACTTATTGCTCTCTCCTTCGTGACCTCATTTTCACCTGCAACCTCTGAAATCCTTGCTTCCTGTGATTGTACCAACGAAACGACAAAATCTTGTCAAACAGCTCAAACCCAAACACGTGCCAACTCTCAGAATCCACAACTAACCTTTTGGGTTCATACCCAAAAGTCAAAACTTTGGTTGAAAAAGTGACACTCCTATACATAAAATGATATAATATGCCCGAATGAGAAATATTTATTTTAGTAGATTTTAATTAAAAAAGTTACTGTTACATTGTTCTATTAAAATTTTTTTTTATAAAATGTGTGAAAAAATAGTATTTTTCTTTCTAATATCTGAGTTGCTATTATTGTTATTATGGTTATGCTACATAATGAAAAAATTCATACATAATTTTTGTAAAAAACAATGTACTTAAATGAGTTTTTTTTTACTTTAAAACAAAATACATATTGCGATGGTTCTTAATTAAAAAGATACCATTATCATATCTTTTTTTTTGTAGAATTTTTTATGCAAATTTTGTAAAGGATTAGCATTTTTCTTATTATTATTAGCAAAATTTATTTTTATATATAATTTTTTAACAAAAAATTCAAAATAAACCAAAATAATGTGACAATGGTATTTTTGAGTTAAAATATTAAGTATTTCATTTTGAAATAAAAATATTTCGAAGAGTTACATCATTTTGTAGGAATATTTTATACAAAAAAATTTGTTTATATTACATTACTTTTATTATTATTATTAAGAAAATGCTATTGCTCCATAGCTTTTATTCAAAATCTTTTACTAGAACAATATGATGTGGCAGTTAATAATATTAATAAATTTTTTATTTTAAACTGATAAACTGTTCCTACAATTTTTGTCTATGTATATGGTTTCTATTTTATTTTTTGAATTTGCTCAGGAGGGCCTGCATTGGAAGAATTGACGCAAGAGGACACGCACTATTCTCAAGCAGTCTCGACCATTCTTCAACACCAGTCAAACCGGTGGCCCGAATCGTCGTCGGCGTCGATGGCCGGCTACCTAATGTACTCCTCACAATCTGCATTCTCCGAGTGGACTGTCAGGTCTGGGGACCGCCACCACCTCCACGTCCCGATGGAGGGCACCTCACAGTGGCTCCTCAAGTACGTACTCTTCAGCGTCCCTTTCCTCCACACCAAGTACCGCGACGAAAATTCGCCGAAATCTCGCGACGCAATTGACTCGGCGTCTCGGTTCCGGAAAGCGACGCCGCAAGACGAGCTCAGCGCCAACCATGTCCTCGCCGAGCGCCGCCGTAGAGAGAAGCTCAACGAGCGATTCATCATACTGAGATCGTTGGTGCCCTTCGTGACCAAAATGGATAAGGCCTCGATTTTGGGGGACACGATCGAGTACCTGAAGCAATTGCGCAAGAAGATTCAAGATCTCGAGGCAAGATCACGTCTGATGGAGATTGATCAACAGCGGTCCAGAGCATTGGGGGATCAGGCACGTGCGGGTGGTCCTCCTCCCGGGTCCGACAAGAGGAAGTTGAGGATCGTAGAGGGGATCGGCGGAGCGAAGCCTAAGCCGGTGGATTCACCATCGCCGCCACAGCCGGAGGCGGGAGTAACCATGCAGGTACAGGTTTCGATAATTGAAAGCAATGCCTTGGTGGAGCTGCAGTGTCCACATAGGGAAGGGTTGTTATTGGACGTGATGGTGGTGCTGCGAGAGCTTCGGGTGGAGGTTACCGCCGTTCAGTCGTCGTTGACCGATGGGATCTTCGTTGCAGAGTTGAAGGCTAAGGTATGATCTTTTCGATATGGACCGTTCAAATAGTCTGATCCCCAATACACAAATCAACCCGTTTACCCATTTTTATGCTAACAGAGTAATTGTTTTTTTTTTAATCTTCAGGTGAAGGAAAATGTTAACGGCAAGAAACCCAGTATTGTGGAAGTAAAGAGGGCAATACACCAAATCCTACCCCAGTTCTGAGTCCTATATACATATAGTTTGTATGTAGATTTGATCTATACAGAATTCTCCATATGTTCTACCAATAAATGAAGTGAGGAGCAGCTGGTCAGACAAAGTAGGCATCCGTAAATGTAATCTTTTATAGGATCTAGGTTAACAATGGGACAAAATTTGTATTGCTGCAGAGTTCTTGAATAAGACAGGTTAAATTAGCTGAAAAGTCTTCCGCTTAAAACAAAAAAACTCGGAAAAGGTTAAACAAGTTCTCCATTCGCGCTTGATGTTCAGTTTAACAACAAATGATACGTGTTTTCCAAAAACCAAAAAAAGAAACAACAAATGATGAACAAGGACCAATTTCACACGTGTCACAAAACCTTGGGTGCAACTAAAATTTACAAAGCCTCAGATGACTAAACAGATCTGCACGAAACCTAAGAATATGTGCAGCGACTTCTGGGAGTACGTAAAGCAAGGTCTGGTTGAAATCCATCCCATGGGATTCAGAACCCGAGTGATAAGCTGGACAAACCAAGTTTAAAGAAGATCCACAGAGCTAAAAGCATTAAACCCGGTCATTTGATCTCTTTCCTTGCATAGGTATATAATGAAATATTGCAATAATATGCTTTTCCCCAATAGTACATGAACTGAAACAAAAAACGTTACCTTATGTTTGGATCATGAATTTACAAAATGAAAAGAAAAAGAAAATGAAAATGATAGGGAGTAGATTCATTTTCCATTAATTTTTTTTTTTCACAATTTCAAGATCCAAACATAGCGTTAATGTGAATTACCATTTTCCCCACCACATTCCAGAATCTGTTGGAATATATGGAATCATAACATTTCAAGATCCTAGATGACACAGCTTCCCCGTTGGAGATTAAATATACATCAAGAGCAGGATACAAAAACCCGAGAATTCAAATAATTAACCAGTCAAAGAACCCAAAATGTGTGTCATGATGGAAACAGGGACTGTGGCTATGGATGTTTGCCTCAACAAGACACGTTGAATTATAGTTTGCTTCAGCTACTGTGGTAAAAGAATGACTACGCCCGAACTTATGAAGAAGTCACCATGCCATTGAAACTGCCCCATGGGATGGAAGTATCAAATAGTATTGACCTAAATTCTCTCCAAAATGTCACAATATGAAATGCGAGATCCACCTTCCCAATCTTCTGTAGATGATGTCTTCGACACTAGTCCCCTGATTACATGTTGACTCTGAAACCTGGAGGAGATACAAAATTTATCAATTTACAATACCCATTCGAAACAACTAACATCAGACTCAGAAGCCAATGGAATCCTGAGCAAAATATGAACATACAAAACAAGTGACTGGTATCCTGGGCTCTACCCAAACAACACCTAAATGGTCCTTACTCCTTGCAAACAGTAGGAATCAGGACCATTTTCTTGATAGTCACACATATCAGGATTCTATTACTTTGTATTAAATTTATCGGGGATTTCCAGTTTCAGAAGTAGCAGCGGCCTGTGTCTCCGGCTCTGGGAGAACTTTACCTATAGCTAATCTAGAGAGCTTTACTTTAAGATAGCTCAATACTACAATGTGGATTTTGAAGAATGTAGTGGATTTTGAAGAATCTTGGTAGTTGACAACATATCATCACAAAAAAGACATAATTACCATTTGAATACTAAATTAGGGGAACCAAAAGGTCAAGACTATCTTAGTCAAATAATTGAGACAATTTCTTATATGCCATTTCCCAATGGCGATGCAGTTTACTCACTGTTTACTCCTGTCAATTTAGTGCTGAATCATCTCATCTGGAAGTTCTACGGACAGAAACTAGTGCAGAGCTATGATGCTGGAAACCTACAACGATTTCTTCAGAACATCCTTATTGAAGGGCAACATGAATAAGACCTGTTTGGTCCAGTGGCATTGAAAGGGCCCAAGAACGTTGCTTAGGAGTTGGCCCATATTGTTGTGTTGTGTTTGTGTGATGTATCAAAGTCTTTATATGTAATAAAAAATAAAAATACCAGACAACACAATTAACCCTAAATCACATAAAATTACATTATGTATTATGTCCAATTGACAGGATAGCAATATTACTCATTACAACCTTGCAACATTACTTTACAGTTTCCTCAACACACAATGCGCATCCTCCTACTTCACAATTAACTAGAATTACAAATAAATTTCTCTTTCCACAAGTAATTCATCTGATATTTGGGAACATGAAACAAAAAACAAAATATCAAAAAGAGTACGGAAGCCACTTCCAATAAAAGGCCAAACCCTGCATGAGTATGGATAAAATATAAGACATGCAACCCCATCTTGCACATAGAGATGCAAACATCCAAACATGTAGAGAAACAGAATGCAAACAGAATACAAATGCAGATAGAGAGACTTGAACCCAAGACCTCTCCTAACCCGAGCTCTGATACCTATTAGAGTACCACTTGTCCCAAAAGCTTAAGCCATTAGGAAAGAGGCCCAACAATGCATATCAGCTCTCCAACATATAATGAGCAGAATGCTCATGTCTTCCTAGCAGAAGTACTATTACCTCAAATATTAAAAGGATGGTTTCTTCAGAAGTCATACGCCATAACGCCTTAAAGCTTTGCTTAAACTAGGCATTACATTATACGCTTGATACGATCTTCTCAATTCAATAATTGAACCCACCTGGACCAGAAAAGTCAGGAGCATCAGATAAATTAGATGCAGCATGTGCCATGCAAGAGTTGCTCACTACAATGTAATTTCTCTAAACATTTTATTTATTTTCATTGTCTCTTACCAACCAATTTTTACCCACGAAGTTCTGCAGACATTGCCAAGTGGCCTTTTTTAGAGAAAGGTGTACCAAACACACCAAATATTACATTTGTATTTGTTGAAAAATAAAAACCATATCAAACATGCCCAAACTCCCTTGACAAAATAGATGTAGAAGGTGAGGTTCAGAGGAGGTTTAAATCATTTAAATTGGATCCTTGTCAAAGGAGTGTCCAGGCACTGAAAAAATCTGGTTCATTAACAATAACCTAAGTTGCTATCCCGATAGTAGATGGAGCTTAACTCCATCTATCTTCCAGAAGCATGGAAGTACCCAAAGGTAGTTATCGTATTAACTATTGCTGTAATCTAAACTAGTGCCCTAACCATAATATTCTCATCAAGACTAGTGGAGCATCAAAGATCAAATTTATGAAACTCCACAAGCCAGAGAAAAGAGAAGTGAACATGTTCAGTTAAGCAATCTAAAAATGCTCAAAAGGATCCAAAGAATGAATCTTTGTACAATGCCCTATCAATAAGCATCTGTGAAACAGAGTATACAAGAGGCTCAAGAAAAGAGTAAACCCAAAGAAAACAAAGTACAGGTGCTTAATTTGATTTCAAGTCAGGATTCATTTGGTACCTTGCCTACTCTAGCTTCAATCATCTTATTTTATTTTCCTTTAAAGTTAATGTGCTCCTAGTCCATTTCATATGTTTCCAAAGTTAGCGGTAGTTTGGTGATTTCAATGTAGTGGTGATAGATGGGTCTTATTTCTGGCCAAGGTAGGTAATAGTCTCTTTATGAGTGAGCTTTACTAGCTCTAAGAGTGGTCAGCATTTGCAAATTTTGATATTTCTAAGAGTGTCAGAGCTTTACTTCCCAAATGAAAACCATAGTAGCAAGATCTTATTGTTTGCTCTTTATATGTAAATTGGCATTTGAGAGAGTGGTGTCTATGGTGTCTTCTATCATCTACACTATCTTCTTCCCTTGCACATTTTGTTTTCTTATGAGCTCCCCTAGACCAGAGTTTATCAAAACCCAAAATCCATGATTTGAGCGGAGGTGAATTTTGATTATACTCAAAAGAAACCGAGTGCAATATAGAACTGGTTATTCCGGAGGGGTCAAATGGAAATGGTAAATCCATACCTATCGATGCAGGGAATGCATTGGATGGATCAGTGGAAATATATGCCTCAACATAATTCAATGCGTACGGTAGTTTAATGTAACTTCCAAGGAGATTGTCCATTAAACTTGCCCTCATTATCAGAAAAATTGGAGTTAAATGATACAAGAAGGCTTGGAAGAAAGTAAAAGTTTGAAAGAGCTCTTCTGATTAGCAAAACAAATATGAGAATTGGAGTAGAATAGCAAGGTGGAACAACTGAATGCGAACCGGATTCTACTACTTCGGTTCCTATTGTTTGTTTCATGTGTGATAATTGTATTTATTGATTTTCTTTGGGGGATGCTGACATTCAGATGGACAAATTCTAAGCTTGGTGACTATAAGTATTCTGTGTATATGTTCGCTGAGTAATCTTCATTATGAGTTTTTTATCTTTTATTTTTTGTCATTTAAATAAACAAAGTTGTAGCACATGCATCACACGGGCACATCACTAGTTCTATAAATAAAGTAACACATCTCTTTCCTTTCTTTTCATCTGAACTATAATTTTGTCCCTGATAGACCCTAAATGCTAAGACTGGCATAACCCCAAAGCACAACATCGATCATGTAATCTTACTACACAAGCAAAATAATCCAAGATAAGCATATTTTCTAAGTAATTAAGTTATCACTTTTTTCTGTAGTCATTAACCTAAGTTTCTATAAAGAAGAAAAAAAAGAAAAACAAAAACCACCAAACATCTATGATGGATCAAGTTAGAAGGAAGGAAGTAACACTGTAACATATGACATATAAAATAAGTGGTGAAGTGATTTAAATGCAAGGATAAAAGCAAGACCTGAAATTAATTGACTTACAATGATGAGAACTGAAGTAAACCCTATTGCAAATCCCTCATTGATACGGCGCAAATAATGATCAAGAATAGTTGATGTAGTTGCCAAAAAACTTAGCAATAGGCCCCCTGCACAATATCCACAGGAAACATTGGAAGAGATAGAGAGTAGAAGCAAACAAAAACAGTGTTAGTGGATGGAATAATATTAGAATAACTTCATCAAGAACATTTGGGCAGACATATACCCCAAAAACGTGTAGAAGCTTGGATCTTTGTTAAGTATTCAATGGTGGCCTTTCCAGGCTTTATATTTGGTATTCTGGCACCCATCTTATTCAAGTAATCAGCAATTTCCTTCGGCATGTTGGCCTGAGAGACATGGGTAGGAGGTAAATACATGTTCAGCACTCTGGCGATATCAACTTCTACATAATGATAAATTATTACTTACCCCCACCCCCCCAAAAAAAAAAACCAAGAAAGAAAGAAAAGGCTGCAGTTCAGTTGTCCAAATTTGGAGGTTTTCCGTCAAAATGCTGGTCTTGCAATAACTGAAATCTCACTATATAGTCTACTTTGCACCAAAAACCAAGAAAGAGAAGCAGTGCATGCGATGAGTTCTTCAGTAATACGTGGTTGACATTAGGGAATCAACATTCCAAGACAAATGATAGAATTCGTTTATGTGATTATTTGTTCCTTTTTAAAGAAGGGGGGGAGAACAGAAGTACTGCTCATCAAAGCTAAGTAGGCTGTAATTATGACATTGAGAATCACCTGAACCATAAATATCTACCATCTTCGCAATTTGGTTTTCAACTCTGGCAAAATCAACTCAACAAAGTTCCCAACTAACAAGTGAACATTATGAAGCCTTTTTTTCTCAGCAATGGTCTCTTTGCTTTACTGTTTTCTTTGTTATTTTTTTTTTTAAGAAGATGCCCACAACTTTTTTTTTCTATAAGTAAGAAGATGTACCTACTACCTACTTTCTATTTTTTGACATATAAGGGTAAATAATTTCTCTAGATCTGGTTTAGATTTCAAACCACCAATATGGAAAGGCAGGTTGCACCAAAACATTACTTTATAACAAAATTTGTTTTGAATTTTCATCTCCCACTTCTCCAAAATATTTAGCATCTTAAAGGACCAGTGCTCACCTCCAACTTAAACTATAAAGTCCAACTGCCAAAAAATCAAGAACAAGTCAAGCAAGGACATGATAAATCATCTTGCTTTACAAACTCTAATACTGATATGTGTAATCAAAAAGTGATGGCCAAAAGGAAAAGTTGATACATAGAAAATCTAAACCAAGTAGCATATGCTGTTAAAGAAAAATAAAAAATTAGGCTGAGCCAATACTTACAATGTCAAATATGTTGAAAAGGAAAACAAAGAATGCATAAATGGAATAATAAACCCATGGATCTGCACCAAGAGAAGTCCCAGGATTCAGTATTTCTTTGACATGTTCCCAGAAAGATGAACCAAGGAGACTGCCAAGAAAGCATTGTTTAGAAGTTATAGCAGTAAATTCCTCAAAAAACTATACTAACCATATATAAGTATAATTCTGTTAAGAAGCCAGCACCATCTAATTTAAGCAGAAAAGGCACCCATAAAATCTTCAGGGCAGGAACCAAAAAATTTCAATGACTTTCCATTGTCTTTATTTATCAACAAGGTCATTACGTGGGCATTTTTCTCCCCAAAATTAGGTTAAACTTTTTTGGAATACTGAAAAGAACCCATAATCATCTGGTGGTGGTTAGGGAGAGGGAGGGTGGTTCAACTTGTTTATGTCACCAAAATCATTTGGTGGCAATTCCTCTATTTCTGTAAGGCTTCAAAATCGGACCCACTGAATAATGAACAAAAAGGAATTAAGGTTCTGATTATCCCAAAAGAGTAGAAAGTGGCCCTTCCTCAAAATGCAAATAAATTTATTAAAAAAAAGGTTTTCATTGAAAAAAATATCTCGACATTAACGATTAGGTCAGTTGCAGATCAAACCACCTTGCAAGGATGCTGGGAAACGCCAACAGATAAGCGGTTGTGAGAACAGGCTGCATTCCTGATGGATTAATATTGAACGGAATGTACGGCTCTACTTCAGTAATTGGGGATTCTTCTCTGTCCAAAATATTAGAACACAAAAATTAATGTCAGCAACTTAAATCCTAATATACGATGTAAGTGACATTGAGTAGATTTCAAGTGCGTCCCAATTTTTAGTTAATGTAAAAGCTACTACATCTAGAAGTATTTCATGTTAAGAACATTATCTAGCCTAGACTACATTTATCAAAGAGTAACAGAAACATCTTTGTTTTATTAATGGTTCGTTTATTTGTGACAAGTATAACTGACTTCAAAATCAAATGACATGTTAAATTACAAAGAGAATGCATTAAAAGCAAATTTACACATGCAGAGTTTGTTTCAGGAACCCCCAAAAAAGAGAAGTATCTCAGCAATGCAACGGTGAGAATCGTGAGATCACCTTGTAGCAGAAGCAAGTTTGAAACCGTAGTATTGCAGCTTGATTTTCCTGCAACCTTCAGTTACAACAACTGCCCACATAGTGACTACAGTGAAGATACCTAATACCGCAAGTATATACGGCCACCAGTGCAGAGCACTCCCTGCAATAGGGTAAAAGCTTGAAACAACACTAATAAAGAATGAGAAAATATAACCAAACATACTCACCAATATATATACATCTATATATATGAGAGAGAAAGGGAGAGAGAGAACTATAACTCTTGAATCCCTATGGACAGGTTACATTCAGCTTAACTATGTTGCATTCACTCCTCATGAGAGAAATTAGTATACTACACTCTGTAAGCCTACAATATCTGCAAACTTAAATTAGATAGTTTTGGTATTGTGGGTTCACATGTCTATTTCTCCTACGTGGCATGACATGTCATCACCACAAAACCATTATCTCTAGGCACTTGGTCCCATGGAGGTTTGAAAGTGTTCGAAGGCAAAAGGTAGTATTCTCTTTACATTTTTGCAATCCCCACTCCTCTCTTCTCCCTCCTAGCCTACTTAGACTATTCTCTATTTTAACACCCATCTTTTACCCCCCTTTCTTGCCTGCTTGAAACAGGAAGCTTTTAGTTCACGCCTAGAGGAAAGTTTGTGAGAGCCACCGTGTAGAAACCTCTCACAAACCTACTTTCAAATGGTATGGCCTAGGAGCACCTTACAATTTAGTGAAGCCTCTAGTCTTGTATGATTCCATGACCCCTTTGCATATGATTATCTTGTTCATATTTTGTATGATTGGCTTTGTTTTCATGTTCACAATCATTTTTTCAAAACTTTCACTATCTCTTTTCTATATCATTCATAAAGCTTCATATTCAAATGATTCCCTAAAAATGGTTCTAGAGTGGGTTCCTTGAAGTCTAGGTTAAACCATCAATTTTCACACCTTAGAAAACCCTCTTTAATTCCCTTGACTTTGTTTTGCAACCTACATTTCATTACTTTTCAAAGTAACACTAAAATGGCTTTCAAACCCTCTTCTTCTATGTTGATTTTTAAGAATTTTACTCTCTTGTGATTGGAACCCTCTCTTGAGTGGTCTTCCCATTATTTGACCATATGAACCCTAATTCATTAGAGTTGGCTCCATTCTCTTCAAAAATGGTTTTCAAAATAATCCCCTTCAAAAAGGATTCTCAAAATAGCACTCTCTTTAATTTGTATAAAAATGATTTTCCTAAACCATTATTTACATCTTGATTTTTAAAAATTTTGCTCTCTCGAATATTATGGTTGGAATGTTCCCACGGAGTCCTCTTTGGAGTGATGTGACACATGGATCAAGGATGCAAACCTCGTGCTCCCCTTTGAAGTCGAGTCCTGCTAGCTGAGGAGACTGCACGTACTGCCTTAACTGGAGCTCAGACAATGAGGGACCCTCCACAGGCCTCCTCACCCACTTATCATTTAGATAGTTTGAATTTTCAATGAATTTCCCTTACTTGACCGATCTCAAGAGTGCCTATTCTCCAAACCACAGTTGCACGCTCAATACCCCCCTGGCTCAACCAAGGGACCCTACACCCAAGTATGCCTTCGCTCCATCATCTCAAGTGCACCTTCCTAAGATTATCTCCAAGTCATCAAGACCACCTCCAAAAGGTACCCTGACACAGCCAAGATTCGAGAGTAAGGCCAAGAAACCTTCTTAGGGTTCATGCCACAATTATGGGATGCCTGAATGACGATATGACCACAGCATGGGCCCTTCAGAGATGTGGATTGGCATCTAGAGTTGATGGTTCATCAAGGTAACTCATTTTCCCTCCATAAAGGGACCAATCTTACAGAGAGAGGAAGCTCCACTAAATCACACTTGGATGAAAACAAAGACACTGGCACTCTCCGTGAGGGACTTTTGGAGACGTGTGGATAGGCATCTGGAGTTGGTGATTCATTAAGGTAGATAGCTCGTCTCACCCTCCCTAGAGGGACTTGCATCTTACACAACATTACACACACACACACACACACACAGAGTCGCATGAAAATAAAGACACCTAGCACTCTTTGTATTTTCCAATACCCAACAAGAGTGCTCAAGCAACTAAGCCAAACACCCAACCCCCTCTAAGGAATTTAGCGTTGTACTCCCTACATGTTAAGCCAAGGCAGGTGAGCCACCTGTCCATACGAGCATATGACCCTGTCCATAGGTGAGCTTGACCTCCAAGGCCCGGCTCTCCCATAAATAGGAGGTCTCCACCTCTATACACATAAAGAGTATCCTCTAGTAAGCTCAGAAGCTCTAGCTCTCCACTATCACTGTCACTCTCACTCTTCCTCTCCATCTAAGACCACCTCAGCTCTCTCTTCCTCCACCTTAGGTAGTCCTTTTCCATTTCAATCCCAGCCATAGGTTCCCAGGGGACCCACACCACTAATCTCTTTACCATCCACAGATTTATACACTCTTTAAGAAATTATTCACTTCCTTCATTAACTTTCTAGTATAAGGGTTTGACAGCTCAAATAAAGCAAATCAAAGCTAGTTTTAAGTTGGCAACCTATCATCAAGATAACTGTACATAACAGTTGCATTGAGATGCATTTGATTCATATTTTTCACAGATACCCAATTAAACAGAAATTTCATGAGGTACATATGTTAAGAAAAGCAGATAATCATTCATTGGGATCTAGAGAGTCAACGAGCACACACAAAATAGAAGTTCTTCACCATTTATTCCTTAGATGGCTAGTAACCATAAAAATGTACAAGCACACTAAAGGATGGACAGACAACAAAGAAAATCATAAACTATGAGAGAGCAGTGGCAGACCCAAGAAATTCACAAAGGGGGAGCCATAGTAGGAATTTTGTTTTAGTGGTATCATTATACCAACTATCAACCACTGCTACTTAAATTTATGCTATATACTAAGAGACACCATCGAATATAGAAAAGATAAAAATCTTAATGGATATAGTACTTAAAACTAAATATGCTACTTTTACACTAAATTTTTTTCTTTTAGTCTAGAGGGCCAAGGCAAAATTATTTTAATTTAGGAGGGTAAGTGTAAGATTACTTGAGTTTTATGGGGACAATATACCTATTCCATTATAAATACTTAAAAAGTATAAAGGATATAAGGAAAATTTTCAAAATTTTTTTTTTTTGGGGGGGGGGGGGGGGGGGGGGGGGGGGGGGGGGGGGGGGGGGCGCCAGTATACCTATAGGATCGTAAATACTCAAAAACATACGGGGTGTAAGGTAATTTTTCAAAGCTTGGGGGGGGCTGTGGACCCCACCCGCCCCCCTACTAGGTCCGCCATTGTGAGAAAGAAATGAAAACCATTCCCAGCAAGAGAG
Organism: Euryodendron excelsum; assembly: GCA_033060915.1. Taxonomy (NCBI): domain Eukaryota; kingdom Viridiplantae; phylum Streptophyta; class Magnoliopsida; order Ericales; family Pentaphylacaceae; genus Euryodendron; species Euryodendron excelsum. Next base: position 2,746,373 of record CM065382.1, read on the forward strand.
AGAGAGAGAGAGAATAAAAACCATGCCTGGTTCCGAAAGCAACTCCTGCATTTGAAGTCAATTATATGATTGAGTTTTTCACATCTATTATATAATGGTATCCTATTTTATTAATAGTTCACTGTTACAACTTACATGACAGAGTCAACTTCAGAATCTCATACTTGTTTTAGTAATAAACAGTTATTGGACATCATTTTGATGGCTTATTCATTTATCACTCACTTCTCAATTCCACCATGGCATCTCTTCTGTGCATGCGTGAACGAGCCTTAAACATGTTCAATTATTAGCTTATTTTAATTTATTAATAGATTCTGCTTATTGTTTCCCGGCATTCGGCATTTCCAAATTGTCAGCCATTAGCTGTATTATCTGTAGAAAATTTTCATATCTAGGCCACCAAAACAGCTCAAAAAAATGTAATTTTGATCCTTGCTTATTATTTCTACTTGCAAGCCTATGAAAGAAAACATAATTTTGCTAATAAATGTTTCATTATCATAGAACTGTAACGAAAAAAAAGAACGTTAAAATGGCCACAAGATTGACCAACTGCAGTTGCAGAGAATAAATTCACATATAAAATAAGTGCAAACCCACACAGAGTCAGCTAACATGTCACCCCAGGACTCATAGGTCAGTTATTCTAGCAAATGAAATCCAGTTCTTATTTATTACAATTTAATACGACTAAGATAATTAATATTAACTTTCCTAGAAAACTTATGGAAAGAAAACAAACAATAGAAGTAATCAACAGATAGAGTAAAGAGGCTAGATTAATTTCTTATATGGTCATCTACCTGTGAGCTGAGATAACATCTTGTATAATGTATCCGTGTAGCCAGTCAATATTCCGACACATATAATCAAAGATGATCCTTGACCTGATGCACACGTTACTAGTCAGAAACATGAAGAATAATGCACCTTATATGACTAAGCAGACATATATTCATTGTAATTTGTAACATGACCAATCATTATATTCATTAGGAGAGCAGTAAGCAGACAGCTGTTAAAACCCCATGAAAGTAGGGTTGTATGCTTGATCAGTATTCAGAAGAAACAGCAATATCATCGTAATCTTCTAAAATAAAGACATTCTCCCAGAGTCCAACTATATAGGTTCTGCACAGGACTTGGAGCTGTCATATTGTTTTTGAAGGTTGTGCACAGGAATTGCAGTGGTTATATAGTTTGTGAGAACTATTCTCTAATTTAGACAAATTAAAATACCACGAAAACGCATCGGTGGAGTGTTTCCAAAGCTGCTTTTGGGAAAACGTGGTAAGGGCATTTTGAATAGAGTGTTTTTCAAATAACTGTTCACATTTCAGAAAACTCAGGTTGATTTCATACTGGAAGCAACCCAAATAGGAGAGTGCTAAAGGCTTACCACTTTTCATTTTTTTTTAAACTTTCTTAGAAATGTAGAAGATGATGTCCAAAAACCTTCGCTACCTTAAGCCATCACAAAAGAGAACTTTCTTTACCCTCTAAAATGTTATCTTTCATTGGCTAACAATTGATCACCCAGAGTCCAAAAGGGTTGCGGCAAGTCCATCAAAACCACATACTATTAACTGCAACAGGAGAAAAAGAAAAAAGAAAAAAGAAAAATGAAAAGCACTGTGGTGGGAGGAAGCAGAAAGCATAATCTTCAAGATATATAGAACCTCTACTTGAAAGTGCATAGGATACGATCAAATGGAAATTCACCACAATGGCTATACAAAATTTCATATATTCCTCTTTTCACAAAAGATCTTATACAGCCCTTAATAATACTCATGTCAATTTTCTCCATAATCCATACTTCTTCTTAGTTTTGATATTCCTTTTTCTTTAAGTAGAGGCATTCAGGGACATACCAAGCAGGAAAAGATTGCGTACTACTAGTACCAAGAATAAAGAGAGATTTTCAAGTGTCACAGGATAAAAATGACAAAACAAGAAATACAACCCCAAGTGATCAACCAACAAAACAAATACTATCACCCAACTCGGAAGTGGAGAAATAAAGCACAAAAACTGACAAGGATAATGGAATCACAGAGGAAATACGAAATAAAACCAAAAAAGATGTATCGAAAATATTACCAAATCCAGATTCTGATATTTTGTCACAAATCCATGTTATAGTCATTGCACCACACACCAATAGAAAACTTGTCACCATCACATGCTTCACCCTGAAAATTTAATAAATTGCAGTTAACAAAACACATCCCTTTAGAAGAGACCAATCTGAAACAAGCTAATAATTCACTAATTTACAAAAACAATTTGATACAATTGAGTAATGCTAGGGCATTAGTTGTGATAAATGAAACAGTTTTGGCCTGAAGACGAGAACTTGTATAAGATCATCAGGAGGATGCCTTTTCAAGAAAACTTCCGAAGAATAAACAAATAAGAAAAAGAAAAGTCAGCTGGGCATATTTCTCAGTCTCCAATAAAGTTCATCACCATGAAAATGGATTCTTTGTTCCAAATCATATAAGATTCCCTAATCCCCTTGATTCATGTTTTAAACCTACACTTCTTTCAACTGAGGTTTTGCCAACACCCTACAAAGCTTGATTTATAGGGAATGGGTACAAGTAGCAATTACTGGTACAAGTCATATGAAATAAACACATATATTACAACTCATTGTGGATCATCAAGATGCGAAGAATTTCAGAACAGTTTACTAGAGTTTGGCAGCTCAACAACCAAGCATCATCATTACAAACTTATTTGACTCAAAAGGGGCAGAATACAGTTTTTCAGCTTAAGAGGACCGACTAAAAAATGCCCTTTATGATCATCAAAAGAACAAATTGATTCAACAAATGAGGTCACTTGCCTACATGAAAGGAATGGAAAGAAAACTAAATCATAGCTGCTTGTAAAGATCTAACAGCCAAAAGCTGAGAGCAAAATCCCCACTCACTGCATCAAAGCTAATATTATGAATATAACTCACAACATTACAAATATAAGGAAAATTGGTAAGTACAAAACCATGGTAGCACATTCATTGGATAGAACCTCATATCACCACGCAATTGTAATATTCCATGTTGGCATATTGAAAACCAAAATATCCAACCAGAACTTTTTTTAATCAATAATAAAGCTACTGCATTAGAAAACATCTACGGGATACAATCCATATACAACAAAAAGGCCTATGCACATAAACAAGAAGACAAAAAAGAACCATAAAGGCATAACACTACCTATTTCTCCATAGCTTCTATGAAGCTCAAAAATTGATTTAAATATGGCTCTGCCCAGATTATATACTGCATATACAGAGGAAATATCTTCAATGACTAAAGTCTAGTTACATAAGCCACATGAAGCACCTCCTTATGGATCAGGAAAACATTGTTGAACATGAGATTCTTCTAAAAAAATTACCTGTGACTAGCTGCATAGATGGAATACGGAAGAGAATAACACGCAAGAATCAGAGCCTCCAGTATTGAAAAGCCAAGTGACAGCCACCATCTGGAGAGATAAAAATAAATAAAATAATCCATAGGGCTTGCAACCTTCAATCATAATGACCAATAGCAGAATTGACTGCAAATAAAAAAAGTGAGGACTCGTCTCACTGCTTGAGATGAATAACTAAACACACATATAACTCTTAATTTTCTCGTGACCATCCAAGCCCTCTTTACGCAGCTTCACCAAGGAAGGAACAACGTGACAAAGTACCTGCGAACATGATTGGGGATATAGTATCAGTGTTGAATGAAAAGTTCAATAGTAGCACCAGGAAAGAATATCTAAAGAAGACAATCAAGGTTAGACATAATGAATATGATGGAAGAAAGTTTGGCAGAGAGCATGTAATCAGTAGCATTCTTCTTTCAAGTAGGGAAACACATATCTCACTTTCTGTAAGAAAATTATAGAAGTAACAGATGGACCCCTGTCGAATTGTTGTGCTGCACAGTTGTATATCATAATGTTGATGAACATTAAAATAATATTGCAAACAATAACAACATAAAACATAGAATTCATAGTGATAGAACACTAGAGCTCTACAGAAAAAAAGCATTAGACCACCATATTCTCTCATTAGGGAAGAGATTTTGTTTTTCCTTTCTGGTTATGCCAGGGTGCCTCTGTCCTTTTTGCATTGGGACTACTTCCTACTGAAGCACACAATCGCCCAAAAAAGATGTGGATCGAGTAAGCCGGGTGACAGAGAAGCAACATTGATCTACATGCAATAAGGTATACTTTTTATGAAGGAACAGCTTATCTTAACTTGCCAACAAAGCTTCTTCAAACAAATGATATCGAGATAAAATTTCAAACATCTATAGATTTCATTACATCTAATTGCCTAAACTTCGCCTGAAGAAACAAATTCTGCAGCAAATACGGAACATTATAACCTATACAAAGTACATATATTCACAGATTATTATTAAGCTTATCCAATCAAGAAGCAATAGACCCTTCATGTTTAAACAAGTCATGTGAGTACACTTTAATGAATCAAATCTAGTTTGTGAAAGAGATCACTCGCATATGGAATTTATTAAATTCATGATAATCCATCTAATGTAAAACAGAGAATCTTGTTTGCTGTCCAAATGATTGTGCTATTGTACGACACCAGAATGGAGTGATAAAAAATAAAATAAAACAAATAAGAAAAACACAGAATCAATAAGGACATTCACACTATAGTTTTTACTAATGGACAAGAAACATAAACCTGAGGGTAGAAAAGCAGCAGACCTGCATAAGAATTGATGCTGCAATCTGAGGACTGATTCCAAGTTGGAAAAGGGAAAGCTTAAGTTCCGCCGTGAAATCACCAAGTTCATCTGCCAAAAGGAATGCATGAATAATTTTTTAAGTAAGAAAAGGGGAAAAAGAAACGAGCTCTTTTCTAATAGAATCCAGCAACAAGAACAGCTCCGATTCATTAAAACAGCTCCCAGTTTACTTATTTAAACAAAAAAATAAGCATTCCCTCCAAATTTCCCTGGACTTGTTTAGTATTGAATTGGGGCCAAAACAAAAGAAAAGTTCTTCTGCCGAGGAGGACCGTACTTCCTTTGTTGAAATAAGGCGAATGGTTTGATTCGCTAGCAAGTAACTAGTGCAGCTCTGGATTAACAATGCAAGTCCCTCCAAAGGAGTTTGACATATTATAGAATACACCATTGAAAGAAATATGTTGAATAAAAAATTGAATGCAGGTCAAATTGAATACCGAGAGCAAATAATATGTATAAAGCAACTAAAACTTGTAATTGTGTATTACTTACCAACAGATCCTGAGACAAAGCTAAGGTAGTCCTCTGGTATCAACCTTCTATCAAACCCTGGTAGAGGAATAAAATAACCAACACGGCTGATGACAATTAACAAAGCTGTCACAAATAACCTCCGCCGTATTTCACTCTTGAAAAAAGATTCAGCAGCATTATTGAAGACTGAACCAATGCGTACGAAGTTCAAAAATCGATTTTTAAACATTTTAGGCTTGGAATGCAAGGTTCCAAAGTCATCTATATCATGTGAACTGGGTAAAGATGCCCCATCATCAGTTTTTTGCAACAAAATTTCCGGATTTTGAGACTCAGATGTTGCCCCAACATTCCCATAGTCACTTCGGAGCTGATTCGAAACATAAATACAAGATCTTTCATTTGCTTTTGGCGAAAAGGGTCCATTTAATAACACAAAATGCCTCCTGCTGAAACCTGAAGAATTTGTCTTGAGGGAACTGTAAGTTCGAGCATAGAATGGATGATACAACTGCAGATCCCGTACACCCTGCCCACCTATATGCCACAGATAAGTTACAAATTTAGCCCAAATGCATATCTGCCCAGGATGAAAAAAGTTCTCGCAAAGCAGAAATTAGATCATGGTATTAGGCCTAGCTATTTGCTGTAAGGCACAAAGAAGATCACGATGTACTCAGACTCGGATAGAGAAGCCGCAGGACTCGAAAGAGATCCAACACCCTATGTTACAGAAATTACATATTTAGTTTAATAGAACGAATCTCAATGAAACTAAAATTAAATATATCAAAATATATTTCAATACAACATCAGAGAATCAATAATTGATTATACTATTCATACATACTCAACAACCTCCACTAAGGATTCTGTGCAAAACTTCGATGTCTCTTCTCCTCCCAAATTCTCCACAGGTGCTTGAGGACAAGATCTAGTTTCCCTAAGGAGCTTTAAAGGGAATAAACTATTCTTTGACGAATCATAAGATATGGAAGTGCACAACTTACTTTTATCTTATTATTTGATTGAGCTAAAATCTAAAGAATATAACAGAAAAACTGCCATGTAGATGAAAAGCCGAATTCACTCAATCCATAAATTAATTTAATAAAATATATATATGAGATGAAAATCACAGAAATGATGTTTAATACCAAAAATTGGTCAGATCCATTACACTGTAGCAAATCAGACATCGGACAAATAAAGAGTAAATAGATGTCATGAAAATGAGGGAGTCAATTTTCCATGAGAAATTGCATAATCAATGGCCTAATTATTTTACTTGATCAGCTAGAGGTTCGCCGCCCATTTCTCTGAGACTTAGTGAACAAGATTGCTGCGAAAGGGAAACCTAAGGGAACCTAATGCTGTCAATAGTAGTCTACCAATCTTGGAAGACACTTATTCCAATTTTTTTTATGAAGGATGTTAGAACACCTTAGATCTGGGGACCCAGTTTTCTCCGACAGAAAGAGAACAACATAGATGGCAACTCAACCCATCTTGAGTCAAGAATGCCCTGGATTACAACTCCTAGAATTCCATAGCGCATCAAAGTTCGCTACAGAATTATAAGAAACCCAATTGGAGCATGATTCTCTATTGTTTCTGATAAATAGGAGCATGATTCTCATTGAAATTACTCAGGTACAAATATCACTATATGTCTCTAATTTGAAGTAGAGTAGAAAAATCTAATAAGAAGTTTCTACATTTTGGATTCTCTTTAACAACCTCAAGTAATAACTAGTCTACCTTATAGTCAATAATATCTGAGTGTCTGTGCAAGTCTCAAGTTGTTTTAATGTCTTTCCAAGTTATAAAATTTCAAATTACAACAGATCAGTTTAAAAGGTGCCTTGAATCATTAATTAGTGTGTGTTGTGTATGCTGCACATGAGAGAGAGAAAGAGAGAGTTACTTTCTGAGACACGGGACTGGAGTTGGAGATCAATTTGGACTTGTTATGTTTGAGTAGTTGCATTTCGAGTACGTAATGTCTGAACAATTTCAATTCAAAATAATTAAAGATGTATGAGAAGGAAATCTAACGCAACCTCGGTTCAACATGTTCAGTTAATAAGCCTCTACATGCAACTGCATTATGCCTAACGATAACAAGTGTGACACTAACCTTTGATCATACTAAGGGAGAAAAACTATGAGATCAGTGACTCTTCTACTATACCTGTCTTACTTCATTTCTTTTCATTATCTAAAAAAATCTTCAACGAAACTTTGATCTTACACGCCTTTCCCAAAATTCCCAGGAAGCTAAAAGTTTATGCCTGTGTTTACTTGCACCCTTTCCATTTCTTATCTCCAAAAGGCTCCCATTATGTTCCTCAGAGACTAGAAAGGTGGAAATAAATCATCTGGCCTAGGGCCATAGCAATAGCCATCTGACATATTACAGGAATTTAAATCTTTTTAATTGAATAAAAGCTACTTCATACTAGTCGTTGTAGTCTCAGATCTCTTTTGGTTTTTTCATTGCCTCATCCAAGATGATGAAGATTCACTGTGGCATGCAGAGCAACAATAAACCCGTTAAGCTCCAATGAAACGATATGCTCACCCATTCTAGAATGATCTACACAACACCAGCCTTAATCCCCTTACGAACCATGCTTTTTTGTCCAATTCCTCCCTCCTTGGCAGACACTTCTATTCCTCCCAATTCTAATGCAAACAGAGCCTTTAACAGACATTATTGTACAGATATATACACAGAGAGAGAGAGGTAGAGAGACAGAGAGGGTATTGCTTCTCAACCAAAATTCAAATGTTCCCCTGCTCCATTACAATTTGCTGCTTATCTTGGCTCAATTGAAAATCCTTAACCACTCCAAAATTCACCCAACCACCTAGCATAGGAAAAAATCCCTCGATTTCAAATCTCCATAAATTTTTTATTAAACTGAGCCCCGAAGTTCCAATACTCACACATGCTACGAATTTAAGCTTTCTAATCAGTTTAAGCAAGCAAGAACACGCCAACAACACAACTCACAAAGCACAAAAACTACAGATAGTTTTTTGTTTTTTCGACGAAAAAAGTGCACAAAGAAGAAATACAATACCAAAGTTCAGTCATATCCATGCCAAGAACAGTAGAAGTCCAAAGCCATACAAACTGCACACCAAAGATACTGAAATTTCTGACACCCCCGAGAAAAAATAAGAAGAAAGATATTGAAGTACAATTTGGAAAAATTAATTCAACAACCTATTTCGCAGAAAGCATTCAAACACAGAAATACAAGGTTGCAACTGAAGGTGAAATAAACAAAATTATTGACGGCAGATTCGTTTCCGAGAAAACTAATGAAAATAAAAGAACCATACATATGCGAATCGCTTCTTTCTTGTCTTTTCTTTGCATTCGATTTTTCTCGAAGCGAACAGAGAATAAAGAACTAAAAGCAGAGTCGCACATACCTCGACTATTGAGGTGTTTCGTTCTAAAGAATCGGGGATTGAAATGGTGAGAGCTTGCCAGAGCCGCCTCCATTGGCGAAACTCGCTAGTGGAGTAAGCAAAACGCAGGCAAGTAGAGAGAACGACGGTGCTCTTGAGTGTTGCCCTGTGCTAATCCGAAAGCATTTGAATCCGCTACTTCGTGCTTGTGTTTCCTTTCCGTGCCGCTCTTCTTATTGGCCCACGTAAGGTTTTGTTTTCGTTGGTTCGAGAACGGCTAATGGTGACCCGTAACATTGAAGCCACCGACTCCAAATAATTACAACCTATCGATTTAATTAAATAAAATAACTCGTGAGCCCGTAGGCCTGGATCGGATACGAACATGACTCTGGGTTGTCGTGACCCGATTGTTACTGAAATATCTTTTCCAACTTGACCCGATTCACTAAGTTGGAGTTATGTGTCACGAATTGAACGCTTGTCACCCGATTTAAAAGTTTAAATTATTAAGTGTAACTGCCTATCTCTTATATAATTTGAGACCTCTCTTTTCATATTCGATGTGAGATTGTGACATAATTTTCTACTCGAATCTACAATGCCCTCGTCATAGGTCGAAACACACTACTTACTCTACCTAAGTGCTTAGCGTAGAATCAAATTAGGAGTTGGGATCTGATACCATTTGTGACGAATTGGATGCTTGCTATTCGATTAAAAAATTTAAATTATTAAGTAGTGCTGTCTATCCCTTAAATGGCCCAAGCTTTCACTCCTCTTATTTGATGTGAAATCGTGATATATGCTAAGTTGCTAACCCATTGGTTAATGAAATTTTTTATCTAATTTGACTCAATTCACTAAGTTGAAAAGAACAATGCACAACAATAACCAAAATTTTAATTGTATGATATTATTATTGGTCAGCCAACCTGTCCCTCTTCAACACGATTTTCAAGACTTTATCAAAGTCATTATCAATGAATTTTTGAGCAATTCTCAACCAACATATGGGATTTATTCCCGTAAAATTATAACACACAAAAGACTCCATACTTTAGGAGCGGGATAAGTAAAAAATTTTAAAAAAGGTTTAAAAAACAAAAATAATACCTAAAAACAATAATGTTTCCTTTCTATTTGTTTTTTCTCCAAATTCTAGGGGTTTAAACGTATTGTAAAGAGTGTCGACCTTGTAAAAATTAAATATAACAAGATCCAACTTTGAGAATTTGTACACAAAAATCCGTTACAGCAATAACCAAATTTCACAATTTTTTTTAACTCCAATATAACTCCATATCACTTTGTTCTGAATCCAAGCCAAATATATATTCAAAAAATAATGCTAAACAATGGTATTAGTTTTCCTTAACAATATTCTAAACTTCATTTGAATGTGGATTTTCTTACGGATTCTTAATTTTGGCTTATAAGTACTTTAAAAAGTCATTAGGCAAAACAAAAATAAAAAATAGATTTTAAAAGTAATAAACTCAAACCAAAAGCCAGTGATAAAAATAATATCCAAACAATATTAGTTTTATGCTTTAATAAAGAATTCATAGTAAAAATCTACTCGTGCAAGTTTTTGATTACCTAACATTCCTAACACAAAGTGTGCATATACATTTTTAATTTCTCATAGCTCTGGACATCAATCATACACGTGTAATATATACTAACTTTGGTTTGATCAAGACAAACGAAATCAAACTCCCACTTAGTTATATATACGAACTTTGGTCTCATCAAGATAAATGAAGTCAAACTCACTTAGTTCTCTCTCTCTCTCTCTCTCTCTCTCTCTCTCAGAGATATAGCTTCAATCAGGCATCCAAAATCTAGGTTGTTTACTAGTTTTTTCTTTCTTTCTTTCCTTTTGCTGCGAAAGATAGGAGGTTGTTTGGAATAAACTGGCAAACGAAATCAAACTTCCACTTAGTTGAACTTTGGTCTCATCAAGATAAATGAAGTCAAACTCACTTAGCTCTCTCTCTCTCTCTCTCTCTCTCTCTCTCTCTCTCTGATATAGCTTCAATCAGGCATCCAAAGTCTTGGTTGTTTACTAGTTTTTTCTTTCTTTCTTTCTTTCCTTTTGCTGCGAAAGAGGAGGTTGTTTGGAATAAACTGGCATTGCCCGCAAACAAGTTTTGCAAATTATGGAGTTACAAATAATCAATCAGAGAGATATGATATCCATTGCTGCTATTATTTAAATTACATTACATGATCGTCATCATATAGAAGTCGACAGCAACAAGACTAGAGGTTGAGTTTTTTTATGGATCGTGGAATGGTCTAACTTGCTCTAATTTAGCTAGTAAGTCCATTCTTTTGGAAGAAATATATCTGGCGAAGTACTAGGGCTTTTTGAGATGACACAACGTTGAGCTGATGCATCCTTGGCCTTTTTATTGCTCTTGGCATTGCAATCAACACTTCTTGAGCCATTATTTGTATCTGCAGATAAACACCATTTATCGCTTGTAATTAGAATCCATAAACAGACTTCAAAAAGCTAGAAACATGAAAGATCAATGTAACAATTAAAATAACAACCTCGCGGTGGTTTGATTTGCAATCCCAATTGACGCACGTTGAGATTAAGAGCTTGCACCACCCGAGAAGGGAGGAGAACAGGAGAGCAAGCTGCACAGTCACATACAGTGTTTGAAAATTTTCAATTCCACAACTTTAACACGTCCATTTCTTTTGATATTCTTTTCATTTTAGTTTATAATGCATTTATTAAATCCAAAATTAAATTGATTCAAGATTTCAATGGATAGTTAGCACGAAAATATTGTCAAACAGTTGTAAAATAGTACCTGGCTTTTTGCTAGGCTGGAAGTCAGTGCCTGCCCTGCGAGGAAGGAAAACACCAGTCCCGCACGATCTTTGGCCAGAATCAAGAAAAATAGCTTGCATTCCAGATCCACATGCTGACCAATTTGTTTGATGTCTAGTTCTATGATGTGGTTTCAAGCTAGACTTTGGTTGCTGACACAACACAATCGATGGAATAGTATTAGTATTAGTAATACTTATGACCAATAGGATTAGATGATTGGGGGAGGAACAGTTTTGTTGCCCTGACAGGATGTTGGCGTCTTTTAGCTGTACCCTTTTAATGACAAAAAAAAAGTAGCGATAATTCAAGTTCCAATGGCAGTGACACCATAACCTAATGAGAAGAGATTGGAAAGACTTTATATACCATTTATCAGTTCCAAATTTATAGTTATTACCGCGTTTGATTACATTCATAAGATATAATTTGGAATATGAATGACATGCCTAGCAAACCTTTCCTATGCTATTGAATTGCTCAACCATTTTACTTAGAAGAGTTAAATCCATGAACATAGAATGCCTAGCCAAAGTATTTTTTTTATTATCAAGTTTAAATGTGAAAACATATCTTATATACTACTCTAATGTATCTTTGGTTATTCTTAATTCCAATATATTTTGCTTATTTACAAACTAATCAAACCACTCAAGCCAGTTGTCAAATTGGTAGGAAAAATTTACAGGAAGTGTTCTTATTGTTGAATAATGGCCGGAAATATTAATATTGATAGCAATAAATAGTGACTGATTTTGCCCTTTCCACTCTGAAAATTTTGAAAGAGTAAATTCTCATAAGTTTGATTGTTACAATTTTTTTTTTTGTTAACAGGGTATTCAGGCAACTTGCATGCACCTCAACTACCAGACAAATCCCTTGGGGTTGAATGTTATAAATTATAATCTAACAAAGAAAACTAATTATTTTTTCCAATCTTACCTGCTAAATTCCTCAAAAAATTCCTACCTTCTATGTTGTTTCAAGCAAATGTTGCCTTCCAAAATTGTTTTTCTCATTCATGGATACTTGTTCAACTATTGCTTCTTCATTTTCAGTATATCAGAGATCAAATTCTTGGGACTGGAGAGAGGAAAGTGAGTCGAATTCGTGACCATAGGCACGAGTGGGGCGTCACTATTACATGGTTAACCTGGCTCCTTGTATTCGTTCAACTACCTTTCGGCTTAATTACATCCTCTACATGCTTAACTAAGTACATCTTGTGGAAGATTTCCCACTGCATGCCAATTCGGAAACAGTTTTAAGGCTAAACTGGGAATAGCCCACTTATGGGTTGACGTTCACAAATGCAGTTAACCAATATAGCTGTGAGTCGTTGACTCTTCGAATCCAATAGTCCATGTCTATAGTTTTATGTGCGATGTATTTGTATTGATACATCCAAAAAAAAAAGATGATTCCTCAACCTACATATTATCATATGTATATGTATATACATGTATATATAAAGAAGGAGAAGGAGAAGACGAAGAAAGAAAGATTGAAGCGAGTACCGGTAGACGTGGTTCTGCAGGTAAGTTCTGACGATGACCCTTTTGCAGGTGCTTCTGATTTCTCAAATATTCCTGGATATTAATAAGACAATATGAGGGGGAAAAAAAAGATCATTGTGCAAAGCAATAAGCAAAGTGTTTGATATATGAGAGAAAAAGCAAAGAGAATGACATATAAATGTATATATAGATAGATATAGATATAGATGTATAGCAGTACTAGTAGTGAAGGTGAAGTTGAAAATGAAAAAAGACTGTACCTTTGAATCGCATGCCTCGTCGAGCACGTGCGTGGGAAGCCATGACTTTCCTTCTTCAAAACCAACTTCAACCCCATCTTCAGCCATTGAAGTACTTCTCCAACTTTGGAGAGAGAGAGAGAGAGAGAGAGAGAGAGAGAGAGAGGAGACTGTTCTTTCTTCTTCTGGAATGGAATTAGAGAGGGGGTCGAGTTCCAAGTTTCCAACTTCAAACCTGCAACATAACTACATACAGCTACGAGAGAGGTGGATGAAGTTTGTAAATTCACCTTGATTCGCGACAAGAATTACGCAAAAACCAATATATTAGGATTTTGATGTATTGGCTTGCCTCTGCAAAGAAGGCAACCACGGTAGTGTGACACGTACACTGCATATAACTATTATCATTCAATTCTCGTTTTTGCATTTTTCATTTATGCTTGTGTGGCTCTCTGCCATTGGGCCTGCCTACCTAAACTTTCGGCTGACAAGTTGTTAGGTAATCAGTTTAATTTGTGAATTACGGGATTATGGATTTTGTACCGTTGGATTCTTGCAACTTCTGAATTTAAAAGAAAGGAAAAATCCGTTGCTAATTCAAATAATGTGATTTAGATCTACTTTCTTTTTATATCAGATTTTAAACAATTTTGATTTCTTGATATTTTCAAATTTTGAATTCATACTGATGTATAATGTTTGATTATTCTCTTTAAATTTTTTTTTTACATTGCCACAATAAATTACGTATACTTGATTTGATAGAAATCTGGAAATATAAAAATAAGAGAGAAAAGTAAGCCATACTTCTAAAAACTAAAAACAACTTAATTTTGAGAATTTACCGTTTAAAAATACTTCATTTATCAAAACATGAAAATAATCTTTCGCATGAAGAAGTAAAATATTATACATTTAACCCCCCTCAAAGCTCTTTAGTAACAAGAGCCTTGTAAAAGCCTTGAGGGGTGATTTAATGGCTCTTTGGCCTTAGACATTTGTCTGAGGTTTCGAGTTCTATTCCTCATACCCTTTTAAGGCCAATCATCACCACTGTTTTGCATTGTGATTAATTGGTTTAAGTTTGCCATTACCTACTCGAGCTTGAAAAAGTAGTCAGCACAAGCCTGGACACTCTATAACAAAAAAAACAATAGTCTTGTAAATAAAACTATCTTTCTTTTTATTTATTTTATTATAAAATTAAAGAATTGACCTAAACTGTAACAATTCATTACTGCTATAAAACTATCAACAATGTGCCATCATTCATATGAGAGAGATCATACATTGCAACATCATTTTTTTTTTTTCCAATGATAGGTGAGGTAACATGCCACCTTAATTATTTTGTTTTCGTTTTTCCTTTTAACATGAAGTATTTGAAAGATTATAAAAGTATAACCAAGGGATATTTTAGTAATTGAAGTGGAATAAACCCGATTAGGAATCAGGATGACGTGAGACGTGGATAGGTTGGGTTGGGTAAACCCCTCTTTCCCTTTGGTTGTTGCAGTTACCCTTCACGTAATGCTTCTCTGCTCCAAATCATTATTTTTCTTCCTATAATAATACAAACATGTATGCGTATATGCATAGGTATACGTATATATTGATCTTTGGTTATGAGATGGGATGAAATCGGGGAGAAAGGGGGGGGGGGGGGGTTGACTCACGTACCGTACCATTCCTACGCCATGGATGCAGCGGCTACTGCATCTTCTTTCTTAACCACCACACCAACCCACCAACGTAGTACAAGTTTGGTTTAGCCGTTCAGGAAAGTATAAACCCTTGCCTTGGCACCTGTCCTTTTGAGATTAAGCCTAACAAATGTCTGCTTCAACGGAGAGCCCATAGCCCACAGTCCTGTTGCCCAAAACCCGCATTAGCATCCCATTTCGCGACATTAAACTATGCACAAGAGAAGTCCTCTGAACTCCAACATCCTATTTGGAACTTGAGAGAGGAAGGGAAAGAGAAAAAGAAGAGAAGTTACTTTTTTTTTTTTGTTTGATTTTATAAAAAAAAATGAAAGAAGAGAGAGAGAGAGTTTTTTTTTTCCTCTCATTTTTTCTTTTTTTTTCTTTTTTTTTTCCCTCTCCTTTCTCTACTATGTAGAATTAGATAAGGAAAGATAAAAATTTTAAAATTTTCCCTTCCCTAAATTCCAAATAGGCTCAAGTTTTGCTTTGGGTAATAAGCCTGTGGGCATTAACTTCAAGTTGATTTGATCGTAGTGTCGCATTGTGATGTCAAAGGGAACACCAAGGACATTGGTGAAGCTAATTTGATGTCACATTTTTAATTATCAAAAAAATACAAAAGAAATTGAATTACTCACTAGAAAGATAAGTTTTTTCAAATCAAATGAGGGCTAATAAACAATTTGATAAAAGCAATTTTGTAACTACCCACTATAAATTTTCTATTTTGTCCCTTCACTCCCTATTTTGTCTCGCTCTTTGCACAAATTCACTCTGGCTAACACTTTTCTAATGATACATAAAGACTTGCTAGATATAAAACTGAAAAAGATAAAAAATAAGGCATTAAATTTTTTAAAATAATATAAACAAAGCAATTGAGCCAGAAGATAAATAAAACATCTCATCAAACATAGTTCATATTGCTTAAAACTTCAATACAGATGCTACTGATTTTAATTTATTACAAATGTAAAATGTCACTAGATAAAGAAGACACCTCAACTAACATGGTTAATGTGAAAGTTGGTTTTGCTTTGATGTCCCATGTTTAATGTCAGAACTGGGATTGTAATCCTCATTATGTTGGGAGAGAGGCAAACTTCTGGTTGACAAATTAGCCCGTGCATGGTTTTGTTAAACATGCTAGCCTTCGGGTTCTAGGAGCTGCTCCTTGGTCGCTTTGTAGATTGCTTAAGGGCTGATATGGATGGTTAGAGACTCTCCCACACTTTCAGGATGTAGTTTAAGGGCTTCAGCCTACGTTTGTACCAAAAAAAATAAAAATAAATAAAAAAGACTGAAATTGTGATCGTATGATGATTAGAAAAATACATTTAGATGTGCAGTTGATAAAAAATTTTCAGGTATATGTAAATAGTTAATAATGATATAAATAATTTAAGAAGTAATTACACTTTATCTTATTTTAGTTTAGATAAAAATCAATATGACCCCTGTGCGGTTTGAAATTGAACACATAATCCCCTTGTGGTTTAGATTTATTTACAAAGTGGATAAAACCATGCCAAATTTGCTAAAATAACAAAACTGTTCCTATGAAAGACAACCCTTTTTTTTTACATAAAAAGACAAAATCGTATTTTTGATATTCTATTTTAGAGAGATAAAATTACAAAAATATCTTTGTGATATAATTGTTGATCTAATAGTTTTCATCAATTTTACAATTAAATTTAAACTTTAGGAGATAATATATTTATTTTTGAACTACAAAAGGGTCAAGTAATTTTCACTTAAAACACGAGGAGGTAAAATAATGGGTAATTAGTTAAACATTTCGTCGTCCGTGGTCCTTGGCTCCGGGCCGGATGTTTTTCCTTTTAATTTGGGTCTTGGCTCCAGGCCTGTTTGGATTGCCCAACAAACAGATCCGCTTGATTGGCCTAACAGGCCTCCAGATAGCCTCGTTAATTACAGGCCAAGGCCCAATACAATCCTGAAGTGACGGTATGATAGCTGGCAAACAAAGGCGGCGAGTTTGCATATTTTAAATAGCCAAACCGCTTGTGTACAGTGAGTATACCCAAATCCAAACTTAGAAACTGCTCTCGTTCTGAGATCGTTGGTTGCAGCTCCAATGGCGGGCGGCCGAACCTGCGTCCGCGTCGTCGTCGACCGCGGCACAGGGAAATCAAGCTTCATCGCCGCGGCGGCTTCCGAAACTTTTCCAGAAAACGTTTCGTCCGTTTTGCTGCCTACTCGGCTTCCCGCCGACTTCTACCCCGATTCCATCCCCGTTACTATCATCGATACTTCATCCAGGTTACCGATCATTACATCTACACTCATACACACACATATATTATTTACCGGTTTGAATCTTGATCCATTTTTTTCCCCCTTTTCTCGTTTCTTTCTTCTTCTTTCTTTAATTTTGATGTTGAATTTAGTTTGGAGAGTAGAGGGAAGCTTGCGGAAGAATTGAAGCGAGCAGATGCGGTGGTGCTAACCTATGCATGTGATCAGCTTGCAACTCTCGATCACCTGAGTACTTTCTGGCTTCATGAACTTCGTCGACTGGAGTGGAGGTTTACACAATTCACACGTTTTATCGACAACTGATTTGTTCTTCTTTATGAATGTGAATACGTTTGTAAACTTCCAAAATCTTCGTGCCTTCGACGAGGTGTCTGGTGTGTTTTCCCTCTGTGTTTGAATAAATGAATTGGTTTACCCCAGTTACTACACAAAACATCCACCTCAGATTCTGACATTTTGGATTGAAGTTCATGATGAAGAGCCTTCCTCTAGATTTCATTTACTTATTTGGTTGCAAGCTAGATTTGCCAGATGAGCGTCACCATATGAGTCTAGAGCAGGTGATGTCACCAATTATGCAACAGTTTCGGGGGATTGAGACTTGTATAGAATGTTCTGCGGCTAATCTGGTTCATGTTCGCCACAATTGTTTAACTTTTGTTGCAGTTCTGTTGCAGGAATAATCATTTAGTTAAAAATTCAGCGAGTTTTATTCAATTATGTTTTACTTTGGTTCTCTGACTGCATTGTAAATAATAACGTGCAATTACACATCGTAAATAATATATGATATTATTTGCACAAAGTTGCTGCCCTTTGACTCAAATGCATGTTCTCACACTGATAATGAGCTTGTTTCAAACTCCTTGCTAATGCTTGCTACGTTTTGCATATAATTACACACCAATAATGGATTATAACTATAGACGAATAGGTTGTGCAATGTGGATTTCAACTACACTTTCATAATTACTTGGATATATAAGTGTTGGCATTGCAATCCTATAAATTCAAATTTGGGATTTCAGCCATGATAACTTGCTATTCGTGTTTCTGAGCTGAATATTTTGGATATTTAAAGGCGAAAACAATATAAACACTTCCTATTTGCTTGTATGTCCCTGAAGTATTTTATTATGCTCAAAAAGCTGTGCTTCATCCCACAGACTCATTATTTGATCAACCCAGGCTTTGAAACCTCAATCTGTGTGGGTATTCAAACGGATATTTATTCTTTGTGATCACGATATGGATGGTGCCCTAAATGATGCAGAGCTGAATGAATTTCAGGTTCGTTTCTTTTCTTTTCTTCCTATCCATT